>APFE030160342.1:14274-124491 GCA_000404065.3 Pinus taeda
CAAACAAAAGGGTTCAATGGTGGAGCACATTGAGGACTTCCAAAAATTGAATATAAGGGTAAATGATATTCCAAAGGAACATAGGATTGATGTCTTCATAGGGACTTCAAATGATAACATCCAACATGAGGTTCACCTTTGGGAACCTGATTCATTGGAGAAGGAATTCAGGGTGGCAAGAAACATTGAAAGTAAAATTATCGCAATAGGGAATCCTACTACTAACAACTATAAATATGGAAGAAAAAAGTGAAAAATGGATTTGTTACAGTTGTTATAGAAAATACAATAAAGGTCATAAGTGTGTCAAGAATAAATTATTTTACATATATTGTGAAGAGGAGGAAGAAAAGGAACAAGAAACGTTAAAAGAAGAGGATATACACCATGAACCAACCCTAGAGAAATAAGAAATGAATCTGACCATAATTTTCAATCCATTGGAAATAATTACCACTCCTCAAACTCTCGATAGAAGGACATATTAAGAATAAAAAGGTAATAGTTTTGATTGATTCGGGTAGTACCCATAATTTTATTCATTGTAAGATAGCCAAGGAATTGGATTTCTTTCTGTATTCAACACCAGAGTGTCAAGTGATGGTTGCAGATGGAGAAACTATAAATTTCTCTGGAAAGTTCCATAATATCAATCTAACCATGGGGGAATATGTATTGAATAGTAAAGTGCTTTCCATTCTAATGGGTGGTGTTGATGTTGTACTAGGAGTCCAATGGTTACAATCTTTGGGTATGATAGATTTTAATTTTCAAGAACTTTTCTTGAATTTTTTTGGCGAAGGAAAGGAAGTTGAATTAAGGGGCATCGCAAGGAAACCAGGAAAGATAATCAACTCTAATGGCAAGACAAAGATTCTAAAGAAAGAACAACAGGGCGTAATTTCACAATTATTCTCACTAGAGATTCAAACATAAAATCATCTATTTCTCTATATCTCCAAAAAGTATTAGACAATCATTCCAAGGTATTTGAGACTCCTAAAGGCCTCCCACCTATTTTTGATCATGACCATGTTATTCATTTGATTCTCGGAAGTGTTCCTCCAAACATCAAGGCTTACAAATATACCTATGCCCAATAGAGTGAAATTGAACGTATGTTTGCAGAAATTCTAGAGGCCAATATAATTAAACCTAGTCAAAGCTATTTCGCTGCTCCAGTAGTATTGGTGCATAAGAAGGATGGATCATGGCACATGTGTATAGATTATAGGGAGCTCAACAAGCTCACTATTAAAGAACTTTTCCCATTCGCGTCATTGATGAATTGTTATATGAATTACATGGAGCAATTTACTTCACCAAATTGGATCTTCATTCAGGATATCATCAAATTAGAATGAAGACTGAAGACATTCTGAAAACAACTTTTAGAATTTTTTTGGCCATGGCTGTTGGCCTTACTAATGCACCTTCTACATTTCAAGGTTTAATGAATTCCATTTTGAAACCTTTCCTTAGAAAATTTGTGTTAGTATTTTTTGATGATGTACTAATCTAGAACAACTCTTGGAAGGATCATGTTCAACATGTTGACAAGGTGCTCAAACTATTAGAGAAGAAACAATTATATGCAAAAGCCTCTAAATGTTTCTTTAGAGTATAGGAAGTCAAATATCTGGGTCATGTTGTATCTCATAAGGGTGTTAAGGTAGCCCCTAAGAAAATTAAATTCATTAAGTAATGGAAAATCCTAACAACCATAAAGCATCTTCGAGGATTTCTCAAGTTGACAGGGTATTATTGCAAGTTTGTTAAGAATTATGGGAGAATAGCAGCACCTCTAACGAAATTATTAAAGAAAGATGCATTTTCTTTGACTCTAGAAGCAACTAAGGCCTTTGAACATATTAAAGAGGAAATGTGGCAAGCATCTGTCTTAGCTACACCAGACTTCAAAAAAACATTTATTGTGGAATGTGATGCCTCAGGAAAAGGAATTGGTGTTGTTTTAATGCAAGAAGGAAGACCCATTTCTTTTGAAAGTCGTCCAAACAAAGGAAACTATTTATACAAACCTATTTATGAGAAGGAAATCTTGGAAATACTACATGCACTAAAGAAATGGCGACCTTACCTAATGGGAAGATGCTTCAAGGTAAAAATAGATCTTGATAGTCTTAAATAATTTTTAGAACAAAGATTATCTTCAAAAGAGCAGCAAAAATGGGTCACAAAGATGTTGGATTATGACTTTGAAATCATCTACAAAAAAGGGAAGCAAAATTTTGTTCCAGATGGACTCTCAAGAAAGGATGAAGATGTGGAAGGATTTCTTTGTGCCATTTCTATTATCCAATTAGATTGGATAACCAAAGCAAGGAACAAATGGAAGAATGATGAAGAAGTGTGGATGCTCATTCAAAAGTTGCAGTAAGATCCCAGTATATCTAATACATTTAGCTATAAAAATGATTCATTATGGTACAAAGATCGCTTATATCTTTGTAATAATTCCCAAATCAAACAAAATATTCTTTTGGAATTGCACACTTCTCCTTTAGGAGAGCACTCAACATTTTTAAGAACTTACCACAAGGTCAAGAAGGACTTTTTTTGAGAAGGACTTAAATCTGATATTCAAAAGTTTGTGGTAGAATGTTTGGTTTGCCAACAAAATAAATTTGATACAATTAAGACCTCAAGTCTATTATAACCTTTATCCATTCCAAGTCAATGTTGGGAGGAGGTTTCAATGGATTTTTATTACAAGTTTACCCAAGTCCAAACGAAAGAGTGTCATCATGGTGGTAGTTGATAGACTTATCGAGTATGGACATTTTTGTGCATTATCTCATCCATTTAAAGCCAGTACAATTGCTACTAAATTTATGGAAACAATTAAAAAACATCATGGTAACCCAAATATTATTTTTAGTGACAGAGATCCCATTTTCACTAGAAATTTTTGGACGAAATTCTTTTCCTTTTTGGGTACTAAATTAGCTCATAGCACATCTTATCATCCTCAATGTGATGGGAAAAATGAGATAGTGAATAAATTTTTGTAAGGATATCTTCGTTGCTTTGTATATAATTAACAAAGATAGTTAGTCAAGTGGTTACCTTTGGCTTAATGGTGGTATAACATGTCCTTCCATATTGTAGCAAAAACGACCCCATTTATGGCACCTTATGGATATCATCCACCATCCATCACATCATCTTTAAGGGAAAATTATAAGGTTCAAGTAGTGGAATATCACATCAAGCATCAAAAACAAGTTCTCCAACTCTTAAAGGATAACCTCACTTTGGCGCATAATCGAATGAAACAACAAGAAAATCAACATCGCTGTGAAATATTTTTTGATGTAGGCAACTGGGTATTTTTATGGTTACAACCATACAAACAAATGTCCCTCAAGAAAGCTAAGAATGATAATAAATTATCACCAAATTACTATGGTCCTTACAAGGTGTTGTAAAAGATTGGTACTATCGCATACAAATTGGAGATTCCTGCATCTTCCCGAGTGCACCAAGTTCTCCGTGTTTCATGCTTAAAGAAGGTTATAGATGACAAGTTCCCAGTTCAAAAAATATCGACTAAACTTGATGAGGAAGGAAAAATCATATTGGAACCTGAAGCAGGCAGAGAAAAGAGAACCTGACATCTACGAAATCGATCAATTTTAGAGTATCTCATCAAGTGGAAGAACTTACCTGTTGAATATTCCACATGGGAGGATGATAATGTTATACAGAAGCATCCGGAACTACTCAAGCATTGAGGGCAACACTTTTTTGAAGGAGAGGGGCATGTTAGGTCCCTATACTACTAGTGTATCCCCTTATTGTTATATTTGTTGTGCCCAGGTAGTCCCCATATTGTTATTAGTGTGCCCCATAGAAGCCCACTATTGTTATTGTTGTGTCCCTACATTATTATTGTTATGTAGGCTCTGATTATATTTTGACCCCTTAGACTCATATATATAGAAAGAAGATCTTTCATTTGTATCATCAAATAAATTTTCATTTATGTAATGTGAAGGAGTTTTCCCCCTCGAAAAGGATAATTTTGAAGTCGTTGATATATCTCTTTTTGATTTGGTTACATAACATAATGGGTTGAAGTTGTTGAACAAGAAAAGAAGATTAGAGGCTTCTAGATCATATTATAAGGCTAGATTGGTGAAGGAGGAAGGTCTATTATTTAAGGTATTAGTTGTCTCACTATCATATGAATCTATCGAAGGAAGATTTCTTGACTTGGTTTTCCCCTATATAGGGGTTTTTCCCTGGTTGTGCACATACATATGGTGTCCTTGATCTCTGTGTTTTGGTTTTGGTAATTAATTGATGAATTAAGATAAAAGAACATAAGAAAGATAATAATAACTCAAGAAAATCACAAGTAATTATCAACTAGAGAAAATGTTTCTACCTTTCCATTTTTCCAACATGGTATTAGAGCTAAGGTGAAGAAGGAGGAAAAAGGTAGCCTGAAGATCTACTGAAAAGAGAATAAGAAGAATAAGGAGTCTTAAGAAGTTGAATAAGGGTCATCATGAAAAGGGATTATATAAGGGCATAAGCCTACTATCTACAAGAACTATGTCTAACTCAATGAAGGGAGAAAGCAAACTGGAAGGAGCCTCCAACTACAAGGCATGGAAAAAGATGATAGATCTCATCCTCAAGAAGAATAAAGTTTTGGATCTAGTTCGAGGAAATATCAAGGAGCCTACAGATGAATCAACTAAAGCAAAGAAATAAAAGTTCATAGAAACCTAAAAATTGGTCATGAACCTAAAAGTGGATGGAATAAAGGTAAACCTCATTCCATATATATCCAATATATATTCTGCTCAAGAAATGTATGAGGCTCTATCAAAATTATTCACAATCAATAACATTGTTCAAAATTGCAAGCCTCAAGAATGAATTAACTATGAAGATCAAAAAAGACGATATTTTGGCATCCTTCTTTATAAGGATATCTAGAATTAGAGATTAACTCCAAGAATATATGAAATTGTACCAGAAAAAAAGCTTGTGAATACTTCCCTTCTAGGATTACCAACATCATTGCGTGCCTTTGCATCAGGAATCAACAATTGGAAGGATACTCCAACATTCAAACAAATATGGAATGCATGTAGTCAAGAAGAAGCCATAATATCGTTAGTAAGCAACAAGAAGGGTGAAGAGGAGAACGTCTCAAATTCCTTTTTTGCTCATCACAAGAATGAGGGAACCTTCAAAACGTTCAAAGGACCAAGGAAGAAAATAGACCTATCCAAGATCGAATGTTATAATTGCCATACGATAGGTCATTATAAAATCCATTATCTTAGAAATCCAAGGAATAAAAGGAGAGATAGGGATCAAGAAAATATTAGCAATGAAGGTTCACCAAAGAAGAACAAGATGGAAGAATCTGAAGTCAAAAACTTATTTGCTAGGGACTCTATCCCTTACATATCCTTCTATTCTATTTTTTGAATTATTTTCCTTTATGTTTTTATTTCTAGAACTTGTAGGTCTAACATGTCTTGTTAGAACATTTTTGAATTTTTTTAATAAATTTGTAGGTTTCCCTCAAAACTAGATTAATATGGAGTCTCCACCAATTTACCGAACGAGTTTGTTGAATGCTCAAAGGTTATGGATGAGACCTCACAAGATAGAGCATGGTAGAAGTTATGTTGCAAAGGAAGCTCTTCAAGGATTGATGTCCTAGAAGTTTTGTTAAGAAACAACTCAAAGGTATGTCTTAGACCATAAGCTTTGTTATCTTCATAATAAAGGTATATTCATTCCTTCTTAAAAGTTTCTTTACATTAATAACATTGTTATGTCTATGGATTTGAATCACAAATATTCTTGTTAGGGTGATTAATCATTAGATTGAATCTACCCTCATTATATTATCATTCTTATGGAACCCTTAAAAGGTTCTCTGTAAAACCCTAACCTAACGATGTGTCAATATTGATTATGAAACCCTAGTCTACTTAGGGTTACTGATGAAATCTAGAAAATATTATTCTTTTGATATTTAGGGTTTGGTATTGTTATAATGGAAACAATAGTCCTTTAAGGTTTGTTGTATTGAAGCCCTAGATTTTTAAGGTTTGATGAATTAGGGTTTATGAGAAAAATACTTATAATATCTATAGTAAGATCATAGGAATGGAGCTTTAGGTGTATGTTAGTCTTTCTGATCGAAACCCTAGCTCGGTCAAAATTGTTGTATGTCTAACTTTAATATATTGATATTTGTGTCTTGGGTTTACCTAGTAGATATTTTTGTATGCTTGTGCATGATTATGAAATCCTAGATATGTATATATGCTAACCTAATTGTTGATACTCATAATTTGTAAATTCTAGGGTTTGTAACAAAGTCGTAGTAGACTTTTGATATTATATGGCATGGTGATATTGTTTCAGATATGATTATTAAATCTAGGTTTGCAACAAACCCTAGTATAGTATAAAATGTATGGTAGAATTTGTATCTGATTGAATTATTGATATCTATGGATTTGTGTCTCTAAGATGGAATCTAGGGTTTGTAATGGATCCTAGTAGAATATTTCATATATCTCTGAAAATAATATTGAGTCCCTAGATAGAATGAGACTGATTTCTTGATTAATTCACTTTATGTTGTAGTCTAGGGTTTGTAACAAAACCCTAGCAAGAAGTTGAAGTTTAGAAGAATGTGTCTCTTGCTTATTATGAACCTGACTAAGTTTAGGTATTTGATGTCCAAATTCTAGTGCTTCCATTATTGTATTAACATGATTTTGATATAGTTAACTTCATGCTTTTGTATTTGGTTATACTTCCGGTTTAAGTTTTGTAGGTACATAATCTTCAAGATGTTGGAGATATTCGTAAGTAAATTTGACTTGATAGTATGGGTAAACATGATGAAGAACGAAGATGATCAATATGACCTTGATTTTGTAAAAAGGAATGAATCCATCATAGGTTCTATGATGTTTATCTCCCTAAATTAAGAGGGAGGGCATATTATGATAGTCATGATGGATACCTTGAAGAAGAAATTGGAGAATGAATGAAAATACTACAGTTAATGTATTGAGGATGTCTTGGTGATGTTGAAGAAATGAAAGAATAAAAGCTTTTGACCAGTTGCATATGAATAACTTGATATAAGTGGCATCAGGATGATTGAAGACCTCGAAGGTTTGTGTTTACTTGTATGTTAATTTTAAAGTTTATTACTAGTTGGGGTTTGTGCTTGTCTCTCCATAAACAAGTTGAACACTCTAGGAGCATGCTTGGAAAAATGGTTATATCTAGTTTATTAGAGAGAGATGAAGTATCTAATGGTAGCTACTTGGGAGGACATATGATTGGCCTATGTGTGTTTCATGTCTAGATCTCGAAGAGGGAGGGTGGCGTTGTTCTTAGAGCTCTAACCTTGTATACACACCAAGATCCCTAGGTTGATGGTTAGTAAGTAATCCTGATGGTACCTAGACTAATTAAAAGCTTTAATCCATCTTAATCCCACCCAGATAGATTACCCTAGTTAGGAATCTAGTTTGTGGGACTGAGTGTGACAGAACTTTTCATAGTTCATTTTGTGGATCTTCCATGTACCCCTATAGATATAGGTAATTATGAATACCTCCCTAGTTAAGAGGGAGTGTTTAAGAATGTAACTAGTGTCAGTCTTCATAATTATACTTGAGTTATAATGAAATATATTTATCAAAAAAAAGAAAAATAAATTTTATTATTATTATAATTAACTTATTAAAACATGGGTTTCATGCTTGGATCAATTTTTTTTAGGTCAAGGTCTCCATTCAAGACCTCTGGGTTTATGTCAAGTGTCCTTGTCCATGTCATATTGTAAAGAACCCTTCTTGGGATTTATTTGTCAAAGAATAAATTCATTTTGTTGTATCTTAGGTCTTTTAGGCCTCCTCCACAATGTCGGCCTCAAACAGGGTAATTCAACCTCACAAGAAGTCTATATATTGGAGCAACTCAACCTCATTTTTCACTCACTCACAACAAGTTCAATTTGTAGTTGTAGTAGTTGGAAAAGAGTGTGAAATTGCATGAGAAGAAGGAGAGAAGTTGGGAAGAAGAAGTTTGAGGTTTTGGGCTACCTTTCTCTCACATGTGCGAAGATATTGAGCTGAAGTTGGGGCCTAAATTCTATTTCTGTTGCAGGGTTGAAGTTCTCAAGCAAGGGGCTGAAAATCTACAGTAGCTCGGAGGCCGAAATTTCTGGAGTAGCTGTAGTAATTGGACTGAAAGATATGGGATGTTGCTAGGCTAAAGCTTTTGAACAAGAAGAGAATATTGGAGGTTGTTTCATCATATTATAAGGTTGACTTGGTGAAGGAGGAATTTATGTTGGTTAAGTTATTGTTTGTCTCACTTCCATATGAATCTACTGAAGGAAGAATTCTTGATTGGGTTTTCCCCTATAAGGGTTTTTCCCTGGCTGTGCGCCTACATATGGTGTCCCTGATATTCATGTTTTGATTTTGGTATTTTCTTGATGAATTCAGATAAAAGAATAACATAAGAAAGATAATAATAACTCAAGAAAATCACAAGTAATTATTAACTAGAGAAAATATTTCTTTCTTTCCGATTTTCCAACATCTATAAATATCCACATGTTTACCCAAAATCATGAATATAATCTCTACCTAAGTACATGTATCAATATTCGTATATACATCATGCTTTTTCTATATATCATCTCCCTTTTAATGCATGCACTCCTACATTCCCTACATGTTTCTTCTTTTGTTTCTATGCATCAACTAGATAAAATACAACCTCTAGTATCTCAATTGGTATCTCAATTGGTCTAGATCTAACAGCATTTGCTAAGCTAACATGTCAACCCCATTGCAATTAAAAATAGTGGTCAATATATATATATATATATATATGCTTTGCATTAGGATTTCATCTAAATTATTTATGAATTCCATTGATATAATCATAGATCAAGGAATACATGTGACCACTATTTATACAATTCATTCCAATTTCACACCAAGTGTCCATGGTTCTTGATTAATTATTTTGTCTCTTATTTATATCGATAATAATTATATGCTAAACCCACCCATAATCTATGGAGAATGGATAATTATATTTGCAAAATTATTATATATATAGAATATTTTATGTGTGCACCCAACAATTCAATACCATGACTCAATTTCATATATATTCACTATAAGTTTTGCATACAAATTGAAACAATATCTATATTCAATCAAATCATAATAATAACCACTCATTTATATTATATTCTAACACCTCCTAGAAATAATTAACTTGGTATTAAACATAAAATAAGCAACATAACTGCATCTAACTGTAAACCAACACTTAGGGTATATCTAGGAATAGAGAATGTTCCACCCAACCATGAACTATCTCCAATAGTTCCCCAGAGATAAGACCTTTTTTCCATCCGGAACCAATAATCTCTTTGATTCCTATGTGGTTTTATTTTATATATTTCTTCCCAACATATTTTTAGCAACGTCATACTTTAAGGTCTACTAGCCTTTTTCCTAGGCCTTTTTTAAAAACATTATTTACGGTTTCTTTAAAACACACATTTCTCTCCACATGCTTATATATATATATATATATATATATATATATATATAATATATATATATATATATATATATTATATATATAATATATATATATATAATATATATATAAATATATATAATTTTCTCCTAGGAATTTTTAAGAAAATTTTGGGGAAGGTCCACCATGTGGACCTAACCACCAACATCTTTTCATAAGCTGAAAAGAAGTCTTCTAAAAATCCAATTCTCTTTCCTGAATATCCTAAACAATTTTTTTACTAACTCAAATAATAATAAAATAATTACATCATCACATATGTCCCATCATGACTTCCATAGCCATTCAATTCAATAATAATTCCATGTCTAAAAATAGTCAATGTTTAAAAAGTAGAATATAGGGGTGTTACACTTTCTCTTTCCTTTTTCGCTGATTATGGTGTCTCTTAACTTCAGTGTCCAAATATTTGTTAGAGCTACCTAATTCTCTTTTCGGAGTACTTAGTGAGGTACCTCCTTTCATACTGTCTTTATTTTTTGATTTATGTCATTTCCTTGACTTTTTACTTCCTACCCTTTTGGTGTCACATTTATTCTTTTGAACCTATGTTGGACTAGGATTAGACTTGTGCCTTCCAAGTAGTTGTAACCAAGCTCCTATTGCTTATGTCTTTGTAGGTTTGAAAATATTTGCAGGATAATTGCATTTACTTCTACCTACTTTTCTTGGGTTGCAACAAGTCTCTCATTGTCAGCCTTATAACTTATAAATTCAACCCTTATGCTTTACATGATGTCAATCAAATCAGGAGATTCATCCTCTACCCTTTTCCCAACCGAGTCCTTTTCTTAACCATGTTGGGATCCATTAGTGTTCTACTACACCATTCTACTGGTTATTCCTGGATTTTCCTGTTATTCCTTGGTCTTTTCTTATGTACTGCTACACACACATAATTGTTACTTAACTACAATGCACTTAGATCACTCATCACATTGGCTTATTTTTAATAATGATGTTGAAATGAAACCATATGAAACATCAAATCTTGGTTAGTATATAATATCATAGATAACATAATAAATCAACAACCTTGTCAAACCAAACATTGTATCAAGTTGTAACTTTTAAAATCAATGCACAACTATCAACAAAAAGGAATCTTAGCAGTTCAAACATTCATCTTGTGTGTGCAGGTGAGCCTTTTCAAGTCTAGTGTTGAACCTCACTCTAATACCACTTTGTAACACACCCTGCCACCCCCTTGAATTATTCTTGTGTATTGGAAGGTGTTACATCAAGCCAACCTGATCTCCAACGTCTTGTTATGGAAATGGGGTCTCAACATCCTTATATTTCAGTTTCATTGAAACCCAAAACTAATAACACCATCATGAGTGGCTCATCAAGATATTTTTGATGATATAAACTATCAAAATCCAACTTAAGGATCAAAAGGTATGGTCAATTAAAGTTTCGACCTAATTACTTTATCATGCCAGCTATGAGGTCATGTGGCACTTAACATGCAACACATATGACTCTTCCATTCCATCCTCAACCACCACGTGGTCGCATGTTATGCCACATCATCACGCCCCACCCTTCGAACTTGCGATGCAAAATAAGTAATTATCGTGAGGGTCGTAGTGTGATTTTTTCGTTAAAGGATGAAAACTTCTTTGAATCACGACTCCCATTTACCAGGACCACAACAGAGTCACGTACACTCTCCACTCCTCGGGGCCTGATTGGAATTTTGGACTTAATTTCTAGGTGAATTCTTGTTCCCCAAACTCCATCAACCATGACTCGTTCTTCTTGGTGCACCTAACTCATACCCTTGTGACCACAATGACATTAAGCCAATGTTAAATTGACAACATCCCATGATGAAATTATACCACTATGTGGCCCCCTCAGAGGATGCCACCTGTTACTCAAAATTAGGCCACTTGGCCCTTCAAAAAGTCCTATGGTGCTTGCCACATGTCACACCTTCCACGTGTTATGTCCTCATTCCTGTCCATGTCAACATGCCACATGGACCTCCATCCTAGGACCCACCAGGGTCCCAACTCCATATGCAAGTTAGTGCTTTCTTGTCATGATATTTTTCGGGCCTACTGTGGAACCTAGCCAACAAACCTCCACGTAATCGCACCCCAACTATTTTCAACTATGATAAAAAAGAGCCATCCCCCTTAAGGTCACGATCGCAAATGGGAACCTTTCACATTACCCGACAAATGCAAAGTTTGTCTCATAGATCCCGTCTCCTGGGGCTGCATCAGAATAGAAAGCATACCTAACTTCTAAGTCACAAAATGGGAGATCCCCTGACTAAGCAACAGGAAAACTCCCACATCAAGTGATGGTGAACACTTAACACATTTATAGTTATGTATTGTTCCTCTTGTGTTGCGATAAATTGCTAAGTGATGGACCTATGGGTATTCCCGTGGCTAAGGAAAGAACTCTAATTCCCTACACTACACTCACAATGTGTATGGCCTTATTCATTGCAATATTTTAGTAGATATGATCCGTAAATTGTCGTGGATATGCCACTGGATAGTTCATCACAACAGATCTGATAATACTACATTAAAAATATGAGATTCTACACTATTACAATTTTATTTAATTTATAGATTTGTAGGTTTTATTGTAATTAGTGCATGCATGTGAATGGAAATTATGAAGAAAAGTAGATAAATACAAAATAAACACACACACACACACATAAGACACAAGATACTCTCTTTGGGAAACCCTTTCAGGAGAAAACCCAACTAGAAGGTGAGGCCACTTTGCTTTCATTCTCTGTTTGGAAATATGGCTGTAGATACAAAGAAGTAATGCATGTGGCCCGTGGGATACTACAGTGCATAGATCCTCTCTATGGGCTCTACCTCCTATCTCTCCTACCTATATTTTCTCATCTATGGAACAAAATTCTCTCGAAAGAATGGAATGCCTCTTCCTCCTAGTGGCCCGGTTATAACACAACCTAATAGCCTACTAATGGTTGACTACATCAACTCTTAACTAGAATTACAAAATATACTCTTCTAGAGTCTTTTACATCATAAACACATGGCTAGCCCATTTTCCATTAAAAATGGGGGTTGACACAACATATTCCCGAACCACAGCTGTGAAAACAAGAAGGTCAACTTCTAAGTGACATAAATTTTGCATACAGATTCTTATTGACGCGCTTATTTCGTTGTTGGAAAGGTCTTTGTGTGTAGAATAACATGAAAAGATGTTGAGTTAAGCTAAAGCGACAAATTTTTACCCCCAAAAAACATCGTTTGATGCCTCAATACGCTCTCGAAAGGTTTCAGACCTCATTTTTCCAAACTGGGTCCCACCATAAAAACAATCCCGTGAGTTGATTCCTCCGCTTTTTCCACTCTAAATGCATTGATATGGATGACAAAAAATATAATGATCAAATTCGAATCACACCTTCCTATTTTGGGATGCTTTTGGTCCCCAAAAGCTTTTATTGAATGAGGTAAGGAATTTTTTCCTCCACCTTCTCTTTGGTGTACCATTTAGCTCTGCCTGGAAGTTGTCCATTCAACCCAATCTGTTAAAGGTCATGTTTCCCCTGTCTTATGGTTATGGACCTCTTCTGCAAAATTGTATCTTTTGTTAACTCTCCCTGAGCTTTTGGTGCCAAATCCACCACAGAAGGTAATACATGTGCCTCTTCTTGATCTAGCATGGAAGGCTCATAGATTTTCAAATTCTCTACATTCACAACTGAGTAAATGTGCATATATGGTGGTAAGCTGAGTCGATAGGCATTATCACCCACCTTTTCCGGTATCTCAAAAGGACCATACCTTAGAGAATTGATTTTCTTACCAGGCCCTTGCAACCTCTCCTTATTCAACTGTATCCATACTCTGTCTCCCACATTGAATGATTTCTCTATTCTATGTTGATCATGCCCGACCTTATACTTCTCTTGCGACTTCTACAATGTTTCCTGTACCTATAGATGGATCTGCCTGATCTTCTCTATCAAATTTTTAGCCCTCAAATCATCTCTTGTAAGATCTTCCCTCACTCCTCCTTGTTGGCCATATGCAATATCCAAAGGTGAAGGTGGAAAATATCCAAAACAAGTCTGAAATGGGGACTTTCCTGTAGAAGTGTTGACTACTATGTTATAAGAATGTTGTATATATACCAAATTTTCATCCCAGGTCTTCAGATGCTTATGGTTGTATCCCCTTATAAGTTGCACCAAAGTCTTGTTGACTAGTTTTATCTGCTCATCTGTTTATGCATGGAATGTTGTAGATATCTTCAACTTAGTGTCCATATTCTCCCACAATGTAGTCCAGAATGCACTGAGAAATCTTGTGACCCTGTCTGAAATGATGCTCCTTAGTATCCCAAAGTGCACCCAGACCTGTCCAAAGAACAAGTTTGTTTCTTCTTGTCCACTAATGGTCTTTTCACAAGGCATCAGAACACACATCTTACTGAACCTGTCAACTACCAAGAAAAAATAATCATGTCCCTTCCTAGTTGTTAGTAATCCTCCTACAAAGTCCATGGAAATGATTTCCCAAGGATGAGTAGGTACAAGTAAGGGATGATACAGACCTTGTTTCCTATTGTATGCTTGTTGGTACATCAAAGCATGCATCCTCGTATGAACCTAGCTACCTACTCTTGCATCTTGGGCCAATACACATACCTCTGCAAGTTAGCCATAGTCTTCCCTACACCAAAGTGCCCTGCAACGTTGGAGGTGTGAGCCTCTTTAATCAGATGCAAATGCCCACCTTTAGGAATACATAGCTTATCCAACCTGTAGAGTAACCCATTCTAGAGATGGTAGTCAATGGTGTTGTCGCCATCATGCACATGACTCTGACTCTGTAACTATAGATACACCTCCTTGAAGTCCTCATCTTCTAAATATGCTTCTTTGTATGCATCATGGGTGAATGGCTCCATGTGCATAAGAGTCCTAAAAGCTGTAATATTTGATGTGGGTAGCCTTGAAATCATATCAGCCCACTTGTTTGTGTTTCCCTTCTTATACTTGATCACCAAATGAAATTGTTGTAAAAAACCCATCCACTTGTAATGCCTAGTCTATTGCATCTTACTCTAGGCCTGAAAGTACTATAATAGCCAGTGATCTATGTGGATTACGATTTCCTTTCCCATTAGATAGTTCTTCCACTTCTTCACAGCTTGCACCATGTCATAGAGCTCCTTATCATAGGTAGGGTAGTTAAGAATTGCCCCACGAAATACTTCAGAATGGTAGGAAACAAGCCTTCCTCGCATCAAGACAACTCCCATAGCATACCCACTCGTATCTGTTTCCACTTTGAAAAGTCGATGCAAGTTTGGTAATGCTATAACTGGTGCTTGACTGATCTTCTTATTTAACTCCTCTAAATCCCTCTCCTAACCTTTTCCTCATTAGAAACTCTTGCAACTTGTTGTTATGTTGTGGAATGGTGTCGCTACGATTGAAAATGAGGCTATGAATTTTCTCAGGTACTATGTTGCCCCAATGAAACTCCTGACCTCAAAAACATTAGTAGGTACCAACCATTTCATGATGGCCTCCATCTTGGAAGGATCTATCTTCATCTCTCCTCCACTGATCACATACCCCAAATACACCAAGGATACGAAAATTCACACATATTGATATTTTTCTCGCAGTTGGTGCTTCTTCAATGTTTCTAGTACCTGCGTCAAATGTGAAATATGCTCCTCCCAGGTAGCATTATATACTAGTATATCACCCAGATAGACAATAACAAATGAATCTAAAAAATGGCACAATATATCATTAATTAATCTCATAAACGTAGTTGGTGCATTACATAGGACAAATGGCATAACTAACCACTCATACAAACCTTGTATGGTTTTGAAGGTGGTCTTCCATGTATCTTCTTCTTTAACTTAAACCTGGTGATATCCAAACTTCAAGTCTAGCTTGGTGAAATACTTTTCTCGCTACAACGGATCTAGCAGATCGTCTATCCTAGGAAGGGAGTATCTGTTCTTGAGCATGATTTTATCCATCACCATGTAATCTATACACATCTACCAAGTCCCATCATTCTTTGGCATAATGATGATGGGTGACCCACATGGTGATGTACTTGGTTGAATGAAACCTTGTTCCAACAGTTGTTGCAATTGTTTCTTCACCTCACTTTCTTCTATAACAGACTGCATGTACGTCCCAATATTTGGTAATGGGTAGTGTGGCAATAGATGGATCTCATGCTCCACTTCTCTCATAGGTGGTAACCCTTTAGGCTCTCAGAACACATCCTTCTATGCATGTAAAAAATCCTCCAATTGTTCTATTTGTTTCTTAGTACACCCCTCCAGGGATGCCTTGCCTCTTATTGACTCCTTTTCAGACCAACTTTCTCCTAAAAACAATAAAACATACTTATTGATGGAAGTAATAAATTTCTTGGCTTGGTTAGCACTTACTAGTGGAATTTTCAATTTGCCTTTGTGAGCGTTGATGAAGAACAATTTTCCATGCTTAATGAGTTAGTATTGGTTAACTCTCCTCATGAACATTGCATCACGCATGTACATGTATGGACTCCCAAACACGACTTCACATACATCAAGGGGAGCCACATCCAAATCTACTTCATCTATAAAGTTAGCACTGATAGAAAATCTAATTTTACATTGTTTTGTTACCTTCAACTCTAAATCCTTATTTACCCATCCCAATGGATATGTGTTTGGATGGTCATGAACTTCCAGCACCAACTTCTTCACCACATCTGTTGCAATGAGATTTGCTTGTGATCCTGAGTCAAACAGAGCATCAATCTTTGTCTTCTTGACCTGTATCTTTATATGGAAGTGTTTGGTCATTTCTTTCTCTTCCTATTATTGAAGGCTACTCAAATTCACCTTTGCACTGATCTACAAACAATCTTCTCATCCACATCCAAGTTGCTTTAAACTTGGTTGCTCGAATTAGTGGCTATGAGATTCTTCTTCTTGTTCTTCGGGTTTAGCTCTGGATGCAACTTCCAACACTTCTCCTCTATATGGCCATCAATGTTGTAGTGGCTGCTGTGATATTTGCATTGGTGTGTTTTGGTTTCCATATTTTTATCTTTCCCCATTTTTGCTTCTTCTTCCCCTCCTTATAAGCTTCTTGTTTCTCCTTCTGCTTCGATCCACTTGATTGCGCTCTTTTCAGGCATATGCTCTCCAGATATTGTGCCTGTACACAAGCCTCGTCCATCGATTTTGGTTTGAACAACATCACTTGCTCATGTAGATGATGGTGTAGACCCCCCAAATACTTTATGAGTACATCTGGGTTCTTTGGAGAGATACCTAACATTATAGCCATCTTTCTGAATTTTGTGGTGTACTCCTACACGTTTTAGCCTGAATTTTGCCTGAAGTAATGCCAGCCGATCCACTGGTCATCCACGTACCCATTGGGACAAAACTGTGACTTAATTAGGGTTTTAAAATACTCCCACTTAATCACTAGAGTTTCTGCCTCCAACCTTAGGGTTTCTGTGTGGCTCTCCTACCAAGTCAGTGCATGGCCCTCTAGTTTCATCCATGCAAATGAGATTTTTTTCCCTTCCTCAATCTGATGGAGACTAAAATAAACTTCCAGTTGTTGCAACTAGTGGTTCAGCTTCAAAGCGTCGAACTCACCGTGGTACAACTTGATATCGGATTTTGCTTTCATTTTGAACATACATTAATTCAAGGCACTCAAACTAGGTTGATCTTTTCTAGGTTATTTCTTCGATTGGTTCTCCATATCATCTCAATCTCGAGATCCCCCTTCTAATTTCTACTCTACATTCGAACCCCCTTCTTCTCCAAATATCCCCAACTTTCTTCTTAGGGTCACCATGAGGAGGTTTACATTACAGCTCATATTTGTAACATGTTGCTCGAGCCACGAAAACCTCACCTTTGTAGGATCATGAGGTTCGTTTATAGATTTGTCGCCCATGATTAAGGTTTTATGATTTTTGGCCCCGCCGATCTAGATCCCTGTAGTCTCCAAAATATACCCAAAAAACTCAATCTAATACAAAATGATCCATAAACTATCGTGGATAATCCATTGGATAGTTCGTCACAACATATCTAATAATACTATATTAAAAATCTAAGATTTTACACTATTACATTTTTATTTAATTTCTAGATCTGTAGATTTTATTGTAACTAGTGCATGCATGCAAATGGAAATTAAGCAGAAAAGTAGAGAACAGAAAAATAAGCACACACACACAAGACACAAGATATTCTCTCTGGGAAACCCTTTTGGGAGAAAACCCAGCTGGAAGGTGAGGCCGCTTTACTTTCTTTCTCTGTCTGGAAATATGGTTGCAAGTACAAAGAAGTAATGTCTGTGGTTGTGAGATGCTATAGTGCACATATCCTCTCCGTGTGCTCTACCTCCTATCTCTCCTGACTATATTTTCTCAGCTATGGAACAAAATGGTCTCGAAAGAATTGAATTCCTCTTCCTCCCAGTGGCCCGGTGATAAAACACCTTGATAGCATACTAGTGGTTAATTTTGACTACATCAACTCTTAACCAGAGTTACAAAATAGACTCTTCTAGAGTCCTTTACATTACAAACACATGGCTAGACCCTTTTCCATGAATAATGGGGGTTGATGCGCCATCCTCCTGAAATATAGGTGTGAAAACAAGAAGGTCAACTTCTGAGTGACATAACTTTTGCATACGAACTTCGATTAGCGTGCTTCTTGCGTCGTTGGAAATTTCTTTGTGTGTAGAATAACATGAAAAGGTGTTATGCTTAAGAGATAAATTGCCCCCCCCCCCCCCCCCCCCCCCCCCCCCCCCCCCCCCAAAAAAGTCATTTGATGCCTCAAAATGCTCTCAAAAGGTTTTGAACCCCATTTCACCAAATTGGGTCCCACCAATAGAAACGGTCTCGTGAGCTAATTCCTCCACTTTTTCCACTCCAAATGCATCGAGATGGATGAAAAACAATATAATGATCCAATTCGAATCAAAATAAGTCCTCAAAGGAACTCCTCAACTATTTTAAGTTTCTAGCCCTCTCGATTTGGAGCCATAACAATGAAGCGTTGTGCAACACCACACAACAATTTGACATGAACACACTAGTGGTTAAATGTTCAAGGCAACTCAACACATTTGGCATATCAAATCCCTCACAAATGAGATATTAATTTCACATCCATTTCATTTAAAATACTCGAGGACACACATTTCTTTTGAGAATCTATTTTGACTTGAACACAAGCCTTTTGCCTTGTAATGACTGAACTTGACCCTTCAAATGCAACATCGCCATAGGGCTTAAAATTAGGTCTTAAAGCATTAATGGGGATAACCCTCAACTCATTATCCGACACTGAGCAAGCCCAGGCTATAGTTGACTTTCATCATTAATGTCAAACAAAATAACCCTAAGCTTCTACCAGTCTCTACATAATAGGCATTCACAACATTCATGCACATCATCCATAACAATCACTCACAAAGTCAATCAACTAAACATGTAAGTAAATGAACATTCAAGAGAACCTCAACATTATGGGACTTGTCAAGTTCCTTGCAATTAAAATAATTATTCATATCCCATTCACATTCCAACACATAGAGATACACCTCCCACCTTAAGTGCAAATAACCATTCTTTATAACATTATAAGGTAACATTCACATTGCACAGTTAAGAGGAACATGCATGCATATCACTCATCTTAATAGTGAGATGGTTGGAAACAGAGAGAGAGATACTTCAACTCTCCACCCAACCATAAGTTGTTGCAACCCAGTATTTCTTGCAACTAACCACCCCCGAACCAGAGCCACGATTTAGGGGAGTGGTTTCTTAGGGCTTCCAGTTCAGATTCATCAGGATATTGCTCAACTTTTTAGGAGTACGAAATTTCTTTATAGGCTGTTTATCAATTGTATTTTCAAGGAAAGAACTTCAAAACCCATTGGCACAATATATGGGTGGTTTATCAGCCTACTTGGAAAACACATCATGGTTTATCAACCTCCTCGATAAGCACCCAAAGGTTTATCAACTGCTTCAACAAACACCCTAGTGTCTTCCACTTTCCCTAGTGGTCTATCATCCTTACAACAAGCACTTGAGTGGTTTATCATCCCTTCTTAACTAACACTCTACACCCAATTCCTCCTTTGAGCCCCCATTGATTTTCCAACTTGGACACCACAATCAATTATGGGAATCACTGCTAGAGCAATCCTGAATAAAGAGTTCTTCATTTTTTTCTTGCACCCCTCGTGCTTTGTATCTGGCATTCCTCTTCCCCTCGAATTCTTCTTCTTCTTGCATTATGTCCCTTCTTGCCAAAACCCTCCCCCTCCACATCGTGGAGTTGATCAAGAAGATCCCATTGATAATTCCCCCTATCCGCCTCATCATTCTTGTTTCTAACTACTCGATGGTGGGGCATTATGTTGTGTCGCCCCACCACTCACAACTCACCCTCAAGCATGGATCTGTTAGTTTCATCTCTCATGCCAACCAATCAGATTTCATTACATTTTAAAATTTTACAAAATATTCCAGTTAATCATGGCCCTCCATGTTGACATCCCACAATTGTTATTTGCATTTACAAAACAAGGGTCATGTAAGGGGTGTCACAGATAGCCCCATATGCATGAATAACATGGGCCAATAGCGCATCCACTCAAACCATGGTGGTCAACATTGTAGATTAACTTGTGGGAGGGACAACTTTTGCATAAGAACTTTGATTTAGATGTTCCTTGCACTCTTGGAAAGGTCTCTAAGTGTATAACAATGATTTGGGATCCTATGCCAAAGTGAGAAAGTTTTTACCCTAAAAAAGTTAATTTAATGCCTCAAAATGGATCCTAAATATTTTATACCCCAATTCTCCATATGGGGAACAATCGGTAATAATGACCTTGCAACCCAATTCATTCATTTCTTTTTCCACTCTAAAAGCATCTAGATAAATGACATAATATAGTGATCCATTCCAATCAATCATACCTATACTCCAGAAGAAATCCTTGAGGATTTTTAGTTGGTTGTCAAGATCATAGGGGACTCCTAGCCATAAAAAACAATAGGGTGATGACTACAAGATTCAAAGCAACACCAAAAAGAGTAGAGGATAGGGGATAGTTTCCATAAGCAAGGTAATGTTAATTTCATTCAAGATAGAAAATACCATAATGCTTTTACTCCATGGAAAACCATGGTAGTTTCAATAAAGTATAAAAAGTGTCCTAAAATTCTTATTTATTGTTATTTTTTATCTTTATATTTATTAGTAATTTTTCTATTTGTAATGATCGTAGTTTTGTCTCTTTTACCTTTCAAACTTTCTTCCTTAATTTAACTTAGTGTTTGAAAATAAGAAATTTTCATTTATAATTTTTTTTACCTTATGTTATATTTATGATCATTAAAACATATATGAACATAATTACCCTGTTTTTGTTATATTTATGGTCATTATAGTCTGCATTCACATAATTACCCTACTTGTATGTTAATTTATTTTACCCGAACTTTTTATTTTTTAAAAAATAAATGTTTTTTAATATTTAATTTATTTTATCCTTACATTATTACAGGTTTAAATAGCATGGAGGTATATGCCATTGTTGCTATTTTTCCCATAAACTTGATGAGTAAAGATTCTATTTTTTAATAAAAATAACTATAAAAATATTAGCAAATTCAAATAATTAATATCTAGAAATAATAATATTTCCCGAACTATAATTAATATCTAAAATTAATCTTATATACTCTGAAACTATTTCAGCATGGCTAAGAATTTATCTTCCTTGAAATAAGTTAATTACCCAATATCCAGAAACATCTAAAAACAGTAAAAACTTGTCCCTAATTATTTAGGTGTAACATAATTTGCCCACTATTAATTTCACAACTAATTTATGATTTTTCCACTGAAAAAAACTCCAATACACATTTCTACTGTAAACATGCATTTACATGGTTGTAATCCTCCAAGGGGCAATGACAGTTCAACCTGACCTTTCCTGTAATGGCAAGCCGCTCAGGCTTAAAAATTAATTAAAAGGGCATATGGAATGCGTGAACACTACTATGGAAGTGACTGCAACCGTTTTTAATGATAAATTGTTATGAAACGAAGATGGGCGGCGTCGTGCGTGCATGAAGAGGGATCGCGCTGTCACGGAGCAACCCCATTTTCAATTACAGTCATTCAATATACTACGTGGGGCGCATATTTTTGCGACTACAATTCTGATACACATATCACTCCCAACCACAATTGATATCCCTCCTGCAGCACTGAATCTATTCTGAGGCACATATCCTCTCCCCTGCCCTCACCAGTTCTTGATCTCAATAGTCTTAGAATGGATTACTTGCGTCTCTCAGGACAAGTTATTGGAGGCCTTGACATTTTGTTGTTGCATTTTGAAGATGCTATTCTTCTTCACAGAAAGCAATGCTCTGTTCTGGCCAAAGTTTTCTCTCATGGAGTCAACCACATTTCAAATCTGATAAAAGAGACATTGAGAACGGATCAGGAAGTGATGCAGGAAAAATGGAAATTGTTGGAACCAGCACTGAAAGAGCTTTACAACACAGTAAGAGAAGGGGAGCTATTCATCAGACAATGTTTCAGTTCAGGAGGGAAAGATTGGTGGGTGAAGGCCATTACTCTGTATCAGAGCACTGAAGCAATAAACCTCCATCTCCACAATTTCTTATGGTGCATCTGCAGTCTTGTTGATTGCATTGAACTTGCAGCTGAGGAAACCACAGGAGATGAGGAGGAAGAAACCCAATTGAGAAAGCTCTTGCACTGCAAGAAATATGATAAGGACTGGCTTCATCCAAAGCTTTTCGAGTGGCAATTTGGAAAACAATATCTTGTTTGTGAGGAGATCAAGAGTTTTTCCAGTCTCTGGGAACAAGATATGAAGGCATTGCAGGGAGCCATGAAGAGCAAGATCATGAGTGCAGAATTAGACAAAAAGGAATATCGAATTGCAGAGTTTCTGTGCAGGAAATTGGAGCTGAAGGACCAACATGGAATTTACCAGGCAAAATTCCCTTCCTGCCTGTTCATAGATTCCTGCAAAGACTTGCATGTGAAGAGAAGAATTGGAAGTGGAAGCTTTGGTGAAGTCAAAGAGGTTATCTGGATGGGAGAGAATTTTGCAATGAGGCATATGTTTACCAATGTGGAAATATTTCTTCATGAGGTCTCTGCAATGTCTAAGCTTTTGCACCCAAATCTTTTGCAGCCATTAATCTCGTTTGTAGATAAAGACAGAAGTGAGTGCTGTCTGGTGACAGAATTGATGCATAAGGATCTTCGTAGCTTCATCAACGAGAATTCTTCTCCTCGCAAGAGAATCCCATTTTCACTTCCAAGGGCAATAGATATTGTGCTTCAAATAGCCAGAGGGGTGGAGTATTTGCATGCCCATGGTATCATCCATGGGGCCTTAAAATCATCCAATGTACTCGTCAAGGTAGGACCAATTGAAGGCCAAATCCATCTGAAAATTTCAGACTTTGGACTCATTAAATCAAATCTGTTGAGTTCAAAATACTCATCTAGTTCAGGAGATACCCCTTCCTGTTGGTGGCGCGCACCAGAAGTTCAGAGCATTAGGCCTGAAGATGAAGCAGGGGCCAGGGTTTACCCTACCAAATATACAGATAAAGCAGATGTCTACAGTTTTGGCATGGTCTGCTATGAGATTTTGACAGGGAAGATACCGTTTGATGATGGTCGTGTGAAATCAGATATTGCCAAGATGAAATCTGGAGAAAGGCCTCTGATTCCTTCAACTTTTCCCAGGTATCTGAGTAGCTTCATTAAAAGATGCTGGCATGCAGATCCCAAATTTCGCCCCTCCTTTTCTTCCATATGCAGGATTCTCAGACACATTAAACGCAAAATATTTCTGGTTCCTGATCCCAATTCTGCCCAAGATTTGGTCCCTTCGCCGGATCTCTGTGACATTGAAACAAGCCTCGCCAGGCACTTGCCTCAGTGGGGGACTAGAGAATTTGGGGATCAAGTTGCCAATATTCCGCTTCAGATGTTTGCATTCAGAGTGATGGAAAGGGAAAAGATTATGAAATACAGTGCCGCGGGAGCAGTGGTTGCAGGAATCAAGAGTGTTGATAAAATCGTAGCAGCAGCAGAAGGCGCTGGTGGGAGTAAGAGTGCTGATAAAATGGAGAATTATGAAAATCATGAGAGCGTGGAGGGGTTGACAAATTCTGTATCGAATTCGATAACGAAATTGAAAGTACCCAGAAGTCCCAGCTATGGCTCTTCTTCGCCATTGCATCGTTCCAACAAAATTAAGGTTCTAGCTAAGAAGACATTCATCGATTCCAAAATATACAGATCTCCAGGTATTTCTCTCCTGACTGTCAATATCACGATTTTGTGTAGGGTTGATAAGAAATGAAAGCCAGATTTCTTAGAAAAAATCTTTCTCACTCCATTCAGGTTGTGTTGATTGAAATTGCATGTTGCCATATTCAGTCTGAACTTAATTAATTAAATTGCAGATTAATTAATCAGATTACAGGAATCTTTCAAAATTTAATGGGTATCCATTAAATCAAACAGTTAACTTTGTTCCTGTACTTGGAATTTAAACATGACTTTGTTCCTGTACTTGGAATTTCCAAAATATTTCAAGTTTCAATCAAGATAATGATGATCCTTATTTACTGATGAAATTTGCATTGCTCTTAATATTACACAGGAGAATCCAAAATGGGGGCATTGCAATCTGGAATAAGCCCAGATCGAAGGAGATCAGCTGCCGCAGTGTCAGCATACTACCTGAGCAGTTGAACAAGTCACAAAATTTCCTGTTAAACAGAATTAGGTGCACACCTATATAATCAGTTAACAATGGCCATTTATATGGTCTGTTACATTTTAGTTTTGTCAATACTGGGGCATCCAACCTACGGCCTATATCTCCCTGCAAGTTTGTTAAGCTCATATAGCTCTTGCTGCTGATTTTATTTGTACTTTTCCTTCATGGCTATTTCAGGTTTTGTGATTGCTTTATATATTTATAAAATTATATAGAATTCTTCCCATTTCTGTCTTACTGTCCTGAGAAATTTAGCTGCTCTTTTGATTGGAATTACATGAAGCGAAAATATCAGGCCAAATCCTCCACCATCTTTATGGAAATTTTTCTTATTAATAATTTTTTTTTGTTAAATGACATCATTCGTTGAAATTCCAATTCTGATTGTCCCATTTCAAACCACTTGGATGGTCTAATATTCTCAATCAATTAATTTTTATAACCATTTATAATACATAAAATTTATAAAATTGAAATAAATATATGTGTTAAATCATCATTTTATGTACAAATATAACATGAGCCTTGAGGGATCAAATTTCTTTAAATGTAAATTTTTTTAGAGTGCAAAATACAATGTTTTGTTCATTGCTTAAATTGTATTTTTGAATGCTAAGTAGAGTATATATAGAAAAGTTTTTCGTGATATATACATAATATTTTTTTAGACGATATATAACATATACATAGTTGACATTAAAATATTTTACATAAAATGTAGATAGAGACATTTTATCACTTAAATTAAAATTAAAATAGTTTTTTAGTATATTCAACACTTTTGATTAAATCTATTCACTTTTTGATCACTTTTGATTACATTTTTTCACTAGGAGAGGACTTGAACCCGGGACCAAGGGACCAACATCCTCGCTCACATAGCAGTCACCGACTAGGCTAATTAATATGGTTTTTTTATTATTAATGTATTTTTAAGTATATGCCAATATTAATTGTCTATGGGGTGCTTTGTAAAGGCACTCCTTGATGTGAAGTCACCGGTTCAATTCTCCGCTCATATTGGGGTGATATATTGGACATGATGAAGATGGTGTCCACCAAACTTACAAAAATTGTCAATATTAATTTGTATTAAAATATTTTATTGACAAGCCAAATTAAATATTTTTTTATATCAACATTAAATATTTTATTTTTTAATAAATTGTATATTTAGATATATGTGAATCGATATGACATAAATTAGTTAACATAGATATTAGATAGTTTTTTTTAAAGCTCTAGTTGAATTATTTTGAAAGTATAGATTTAACTATTTGGTACAATTTTTTTACTTCTAATTACGTTAAACATATTCATTTTTATTATAGTTGATATTATTTTTCTATTTAGAACATAATTTTTATTTTTATTAATTTTGAAAGGGGACAAGGGATTACACATCCTTCTATAGAATAAGCCTCTAGTTCAAAAATTATATGTTTAGCTTTAGAAAAATATAATACTTTTTTAATATTATTATTATGTAATAAAATTTAAAATTAATATTTTACACTACAATTTAAAATAGGCATTAACCATTGTTATGAGAGAAAGATAATGGACTTAGGTCTTACACAAGGATTATAGGGTTCAAGTGTCATGAATGAGACCTCAACCTACCACACAAACCCTCTCTAAGGGATATTCATTCTAAAGGCATCATATTGACACCGTTAGAGAGATTTGGGAACCACAAATGGTTCTTAGGACCTTGACCATGGTTACGAGAGGAAAATAAGGGCCTTGGACACCAACCAAATCTTCTTAGGCTTAACCTTTGTGAAGGAGTCCTTGAATCGTCCCACATGGTGTTATTGCAAAAATGTGTACCATTAGTAGGTTTTTCACACCATGAATTCATCTAGAGGTTTTCACCATGGTGGGGGAGGAATATAAAGGCCTTATGCCCTAAACAAAGGTTCTTAGGCTCATGTGCCATGAATGAGGTCTTAAACCACCATAAAATCTGCTTTATGGGATGTTTGTCCTCCATGTTGGATATTATTACTATTAGGAAGTTAAGGACACCATGGTTGGGTCTTTAGGCCTTGACCATGGTTAAGAAAGGAATATTAAATACTTAGCTATATGTCAATCTTATTGGAATCAAGTTTTCTAAATGAGTCCTCAAACCACCACTATATTAAACCTTGATAGATATAAGAGAGAATATAACTCTTAGCTTTATAAACACCAAAATATCACCATAAAGAATACAAGAATATCTAAATTAACACTTAAGGTAGGGTAACACCATCAAATACCTCTTCTAGATGGAGTCACTCCACAATCCAGTTTTACTACAAAATAATATATCAAAAATATCTCAATACAATGATCTTTCATATGCATTTATACTTTCTCATGAGTATTCCTAAGGGTCTATTCCAACTATCCTTATTATTATATTATTTCCCCCTAACTATGTAATGACCCCATTTATTACCTATCAACTACGAAGTGGACATATTCTATGATTATGGCCACATTACGTTCATTATTTTATTAAACACCTCCATAAGTGCCTCATATTATCCTTCCTGGGTACATTACATTTCATCCCATTTCACATGTTTCATTCTCAAAACATGAGAGAAAACCATATAATATGACCTGTTAAGCAATGTAGTCAATTAGTACAATGTAAAAACAAAATGTGGGCAAAGGGTTCAACTCATTATGGTTTTTGGTTAGATTCCAAGTCTTTGTTACACTAATTTGATATCTCCAAGCATTGATTTTAATCTTCTATGTGCCTCCATATTGTCTCCTTTCTAGCTCCATGTTGAGCCATAGTAAGTTCATTGCACAAGGTCCCCACTTAGTCAACAGGTGTCATAATACTTTTTTTTGTGGGATATTAAAGAATACCCCGAATCTAATTAGATATTAGTAAAAACCTTCCAAAATCCTCTATGTTGAATCTACCTCCCAATACATATTTCTAATAAAAAAACCCTATTTTCAATATATATCCCCTATTTTTACCAAAATACCTTTTTATACTCTCCAATATTGATAAACCCTCCCTTACCCCACATCCACACACACCTCCCCCCCCCCCCCCCCCGCCCTTTCTCTCCACTTTCCTAATACCTACAATATATTAACTCTATATTTCATAATTTAAAAAAACTCCTCTATGAATGGACATGGTAAGATATTGGTCAACAAGGTGAAGTCCCCATGGTTCATTAATGCTCATGCCCTTGCCTTAACAATTGTTGCTTCTCTAGGTGGTGTGGGTGGTGATATACAACAGGCATCTCTATTAGTTATTCTCTCTTTAACTCTTCAACATGTGGTTCTTTTGAGTCATTTAGCTCTGATAAGACCCAGTATTGCAACAAGAATATTGCAAATCCCAAGGCTACCAACTTTAATTATCAACATTGGGTTCGTACAAACTTAAGAAGGGTTGGCACTCTATGTGTAGCAGACACCTTCCTCTTCCTAGTATTATTCCCTTTGATGTAGGTGAAAGAAGGCAACAAAAAAAATTCAAATGAGCAAATATCTAGTTAAGTTACCAATCCTAATTTGCAAAAGGTAAATAGCAATAAGCAAAACCTAGTCTACTTTTGCTAGAAAGTAAATGACATAAATGAAATCTATTTTATTTGCAAAAATGTAAAGCACAATAACAATTAAACAAATCTAATCTATCTCGTTGGAAAGGAAATGGAATTAAAGGAAATCTATTCTATTTTTCTTAGAAGAAAAGTCCTAGATTACTCTTGCAAGAAGGAAATCACACTTTGCGTAAAGTAAATTGCAAAAAAGAAATCTAAACTAATTGCAAAAATCAACATTCAAGAAGCAAGTAATGTAAAAGCTAAATGGTAACCTAACCAAGCCTCGGCTCAACCAAAGTGATCTCAGAGAATTCATAGGTTATAAATCTACTTCTACCATGAATTTGGAGTGAATCAGAGCTTGAAAACAAATTGCTACAAGATTGTTACAAAATGCATGTTTATCGAATTAACCTGCCAAATGCCCAAGATAATTAAATGCAAGTACTGTGGAGTAAATTTTGATATTAATTTCAACGTTTATAGGCTTCAATTCAAGTGGAACAAAATCAAAAGAGCTTCGTTAGCGTGTGCTAAAATTCAGCAGAAAATTACTACTAAAAACCAGAAATTCCATAACAATGAGCTAGTAAGCCGATACAAGTACCCAAATTCCTAAGCTAATCAAGTGAACATTCTATGGAGTAATTTTTTTTATTAAGTTGGATGTTTTTAGGCTTCAATCCAAGTGGAATTAGCTCATAAGAAGTTCAATAACACATGCTAAAATTCAACAGAAATTTGTTACTATTTTGCAACAGAATACTTCCAGAAATTCCAAGACTGTGAACTAGTAAACCAATCCAAGTAATTCAATGATGAATATGACTTTTCAAAGTTGTTCTAAGGATGAATCGTATTTGTAAATGTATAAATTACCTACAAATCCACTTATTTTAATCATTTAACCAATATAACATACAACAAATGAAGCATGAATATTAAGTGCAGAAATAGGAAATGCAAGTTAACAAAACATTCAAAGAAGATAAAGAAATTGTACAACAAGGCTCTGAGGCTCCTGGGATGGCCAAGCCCAAGGATACTCAGAGTCCTATGCAAGAAACCAAGACTTATAAGTTGAAAATGACATCAAACTTCATTATTATATCCAATCCAAGTACATATTAGCTAGAAATGAAGGTAGAGATGCTAAATAACAAGTTTTCTTCACAAGAAAACTAAAAAATACACACCCCTAAAATTTAATTCAAATTGGTACTTATACAAATTGATGGGGAAGCATCTTCCTTGAAAGGAGATAGATTTCCCCTCCAAAACCCTGAAAAAGTGGATCTGGTTCCCAACAATAGGAATCTTCATTAAATATTGAGTTCTAACTTCTCATGTAGCGGGGAACACATCCCTATATTTTCTCAATTAGTGGAGCTCCAGAATTTGTCAATGATTTCATGATATTTATTCATTTATTAGTCTATCCTTTGACGTCTTATGGCAGGGAGAAAGTCCCTAAATTATCTCATCTTCCAAATCTTCAAAATTTGTCAAATTTTCTCCCAATATTCTACAAAAATAAATAATATTAGGCACATAATATGCAATTATCTCGAAACCTTCCTAAAAACTTATTAAAGATAATAAAACATTATTAAGTGTAGAAGGAGATATTTAATATAGCCTTTATGTGCTTAGAAAAGGTTAGAAGGGCCTTAGCTTGTATCTAATTTGGAAGCCCATCATAGCCCTCTACTGAAATTGTTGCTCACCCTCTGAGCAACTTACTCATCTTCTTTCCCCTTCTTTTCTTCATGCATTTCCCTGATGGCTTGTTTGACATGTAGTTTTCCCTGCTATATGAAAGCCTTTATTTCCATTTCCTTGTGTATCATAGGGTCTTCTACTTCCTCCTTTCTCTTATTAGCTGGTCTTCTTGGTGTCTCAATGTCTTTCTAAGGCTCTTGAGAGTTTGTCTGCGTTGATGGAAATCATGAAGCTCAACCAATTCTATTTCATTTTTTCTTGTCTTTATTTTTCTCTGCCTATACCTATGTCTTTTCTTATGTTTCTTTCTTAGTTTCCATGAATCTTGGTAAGACCCATTACACTTTTCTACAGCCTTCTACTACCTTCTCCCATCTTCAAGCCACTTTTAGAACCCTTAGATCACTCTTAGATGCAATCCTATAGCAATGTAGGGCATCTTGTAGCACTTCACATAATTGATCAGAGCTTGGCCATAGTTTCCTCTTAAGCCTACTTTTTTTCTTTTCATTACTTTACATCGCCCCCTAAGCCTTGGAATCCAACTTAAAGAGACAAGAGACCCTTTGCACATAATCCTTTCATCATTGTAGCAGGTTTTCCTATGACTAACAACAAGGAATCATGTAGCAGAGGAAAGATGCATAGTTTTTTCAAGGAGAGGAAATGATGGGAAGGTTAACCAATTATATCATGCAACTTTTCACCATTTGTCAATTACACTACGTAATTGTTGTACTGTTTGAATTCAGATTGTATAATACAGAAGATTTCCCTTTGATAACTATTATATTTGAACACTTTTTTCAAATGTAAGTGGAAATAATTTTTTACTTACGTTTCCTTTGAATATTTCCTTGCTTTTCAACTCATTAGAGACTTTGGTGGTTGTTCTGGGAAAAAACTTGTCTTCTTGTAGCAATTTGTCTGTCTCTTGTAGCATCATGTAACTTCCATGTAGCAGCCTGTAATTTTCCTATAGCAACGCCTGTAACTTTCATGTAGCAACCTATAACTTTCCTATAGCAGCGCCTGTAAGATCCTATAGCATCCAGTTTTCATGCCAAGAGGTGGTGGGTCCACCATTTTACTTTTATTTTTATATGTCTTTTAATATTCTTCTCTCTCTCTCTCTCTCTCTCTCTCTCTCTTAAAAAACATTGCCTGCAAAACTTTGAGTTAACTAAGCTAACCCCCACCTATATTTTTTCTCCTTTTTTCTTTTTTTCTTTAACCATATTGCATGAAAAATAAACCTGGAGTGCTTTGAGTTCACTAAGATGGCCCACGCCTACTTTTTGTAATCCATGGTAACATCCCATTTTTTTTTGTCTTTTTTCACTTTTGTCTCATTTATCTCCCACACGCGTGGGTGTATTTTGGATAAATTTAAGTGACTTGCTAGAAAAGGCCCAAGCGTCCTACTATTAAGTTTGGCTATAAAACACCTTTCCTTCTCACACTTTTACTGCTTTCTCAAGCTAGAATCTAAGAGTGAGGTTAAAGAGTTGCATAGCTATGGCTTACCATGTGTGTTTTTTGTGCAAGATGTTGTTGTAAATGTTTAGGCTTCCTTTGATGATCATGAAGCTGCATGTGATAATTTGTTGGAGGTCATAATATTAATAGCCTTGTTTCTTGAGATATTCTAAGTATTTTTGTTGTTATTGTTGTTGCTTCACATCTCAGGTTCAAATTTCCAAAACATTGTTGTTCAAATGCTCTTTATGTGAGTGTTGTAGTTAATGATCGACTAGTTTATGCTCTCATGGCATTTTTTAATAGGGGTGAGGTTGTTGTGCATGTCTTCTGAGATGTCATCCTCTTGTTTCCCCTGCTCCATGCATTTGTTTGCTGGGAATTTTATTTTATTTTGTAATGTTCCTTGTTGATTTAGGCTTGATTCAGGTTCTTTAGGAAGCAAGTACATTGTGGATAAGATCTTACTGCTTGTGGGTGAACAAGGATCCTATAGTAGCTTAAGATCAGAGTTATAGTCCTATAGTGCTTCCATGATAATTGTATTTTCGATATGGTGCTCTATTTATGGTCCTATGGGGTTTCCTAAGATTGTGTGTCTTCTTGTAGCAGTCACATAGACCCTTCTAGGATCAAAATTTCCACGAGGTGTAGCCTCAAAAAACATTTATAATTCATCAATAAATTATTGATAATGATCAATGGCCTTTTCTGTGGTTAAAGAGGTGGAAGAAGGGGTGAAAATGAGTGTTTTTGATGGACATAAGTGGCTTGAGGTTGGAGAAGAGGTTGTTGGTGGTGTGGCAAATGAGTGATAAGGATATGGTGGACCCCCTCCATTATTCCTAGGTGGAAAACATAAGAGTTGTCCCTTCTTTTTGTACCAATCACAATCATGTAGCAAATATAGAACAATCTCATAGCAATATAGGACAATCTTATAGTAGACTTGTTTAACCCATATATCTGAAATTATAGGTTGGATTTAGCTGAATTTTTTTTAGAATGTTGTCATCATCCTTATGCATTAAATATTGGCCAATGGATTCACAAATATTTAAAAAAAAGAAAAATGTTTGTAGATGATGGTTGGAAATTTCTCAAAAAATATGCAATGGAATCTGCTAAAATTGTTTAAGCATGTTACCATCATCCTTATACATCTCCCCATAAAACAACTCAGTCAATGGATGCATGGTTTTCAAGATATTGTCAAAATAATTTTTGTCTTGTGTTCTTTTGCAATTCTGGAATATCCTGTAGCAACACAAGACTTTCTTGTAGTAGCTACATGATATCGAGGAAAATGAATGGGAAAGGATTGGGAATTATGGGTGAATGTTGGAAATGGATGAGGGTGATGTATTGTTGGAGAATCTTGGCAAAAGAGGTGGAAAACTCAAGTTTGATTAGATTTTTTCATTTCATCTTTTTTCCTAGGCCTACTGCCTACCTCACTGAGGTTTTCAACCAACATGTTTGTCTAGGTGCCTCAGAGGAGGTTTTCATCTGGATCTTATTTCCTTCTTTTTTATTTTCTCCTCTTTCCAACCCAGTCACTACCTCATAGAGGTTTTCACCCAATATTTTTATTTTTTTCCCCTTTTTTCTTCCTTTTTATTTATTTTTTCCTATCCTACTCTACTTGAAGAAAGAGAGTATCTTTCAAGTATAAGAATGCTTCTAATGGAGCCATGTATGTACCAGGATGGAAAATAAACTCATATGCATGTTTGAAAGATATGATCTGATATATACTAGAATATGAGAGATCAATTGCTTTGACTTTGATGGTGTCAAACATTGTTAAAGAGAGTAGTGCTCCTACTTAGTGATTTGTCAGGAACCAAAGTTCACTATAGTTGTGATGCCCTTGGTTCACTTGCTCATCTATATCATATTGTATGTTTCCTTCTTCCATGGAATTCTAATATTCTACTATTTGTCTATTAATCTCTTGAACACATAAAGGATATGATGATAAGCATAGTAGAAATTCTTCAAGCTCAGGCTCCAATGGTTGCTCTCCATAAAATGTGGTCCATGATTCTTCTAGATCTTCTTCTTTTGGATGTTTCTCTTCAATGATAGCAAGAGAATCTATTTTTTCCAATACTCTTCTGGATCTAAGATGAAGATCAAGAGGTGTTGTTTGGAATTTTTGTACTTCGACGTTGTAAGTGGGCTGAGGAAATGGTTTTACAAATAGTTGAGTGGGAGTGGGTCTTTAAAATTGTTATGGTTGAGGTTGCGGTTGTGGTGGTGGATGGTATGGATAACATTGAGTTTGGTATGGAGTATATTGAGGATGTTGGAGGGAAATGTGGATCACCCCATTGAAGAGGTTGGTGTTGATATGGCTGAAAATGAGGAATGACGTGTTGGGGAGGATAAAACCATGAATATTGAGGAAAATATGGATCACTCCATTTAGGAGGTTGGTGTTGATATGGTTCAAAAGAAGGAATGGCGTAATACCCTTCATATGGTTGAAAAGGTTTGGGGGGATAAGAAACTTGTTGATATGGGTTGATGAAGTAGAACTACTCCATGCCTCCTTCTAACTTCTCTACAATATCTGATTATTCTACCTACAAAAGTGGATGGTGTTGTGGTTCTTAATGCACCACATGATCAAGTGGGGGGTTTGTGGTATTGAAGAAATATTTATTGTTTTTATAAGTTTTTGTGAATGAGAATGTTAATGCAATGGAAGATGTCTGATGCAATTTTCTTGTTTTTGCAGAAAATATGAATGTAAAAGAGAAAGAAGGAATCATTCTAAGAACAAAAGAGTGCTTTATTTGACACCCTACCTGGAAATGGTGCCAAAGAGTAATGAGCCCCATAATTGCAACAAGAATGTTGCAACTCCCAAGGCTACCAACTTTAATTATCAACCTGGGGTCGGTACAGACTTAAGAGGGGCCGAAACTATATGTGCAACAAACACCTTCATCTTCCTAATATATTATCTTTGATGTAGGTAAAAGAAGGCAATGAAACAACTTCAAAAAAGGAAATATCTAGGTAAGCCACCAATCATATGTTGCAAAAGGTAAATAGAAATAAGGAAACCTATTCTACTTTTGCTAGAAAGTAAACGACAGAAAGAACATTTATTATGTTTGCAAAAATGTAAAGCAAAATGACAACTAAGAAAATATAATCTATCTTGATGGAAAGGAAATGGAATTAAAGGAAATCTATTCTATTTTGCTCAGAAGGAAAGTCCTATATTACTCTTGCAACAAGAAAATCACACGTTGTGTAAAGTAAATTGTGGAAATGAAATCTAGACTAATTCCATAACTCAAAATTCAAGAAGACAGTAATGTAGAAGTTAAATCAAGACCTAACCAAGCCTCGACTCAACGAAAGTGTTCTCAGAGCATTCATAAGCTATAAATCTACTTCTACCATGAATTTGGAATGAATTGGAACTTGAAAACAAACTGGTACAAGTTGTTATAGGATTGCTACAAGATGCATGTTTCTCAAGTTAACTTGCAAAATGCCCAAGCTAATAAAATGCAAACACTATGGAGTAATTTTTTTTATTAATTTAAATGTTTTTAGGATTCAATCAAAATGGAATAAACTCACAAGAAATTCGTTAGCATGTGCTAAAATTCAATAGAAAATCACTACTAAAAACCAAAAATTCCATAACAATGAGCTAGTAAGCTGATCTAAGTACCCAAATGCCTAAGATAATCAAGTGCAAATTATATGGGGTAAATTTTGTTATTAGGTTGGATGTTTTTAGGCTTCAATGTAAGTGTAATCAACTCGAAAGAATCTCATTAACACATGCTAAAATTCAGCAGAAATTTATTACTATTTTGCTAAAAGATACTTCGAAACATTCCAAGATTGTGAACTAGTAAACCAATCCAAATAGCTCAATGATGAATATGAAATTGCAGAGTTACTCTAATGATAGATCATACTTGTAAATGTATAAATGACCAGCAAAACCCCTTATTTCAATCATTTAACCAATATAACCTACAACAAATGAAGCATGAATATTAAGTGCAGAAATAGGAAACGCAAGTTAACAAAACATTCTAAGAAGATAATGAAATTGTACAAAAGGGCTCTGAGACTCCTGGGATGGCCAAGCCCAATTATACTCAGAGTCTTATGAAGGAAACCAAGCATTAGAAGCTGAAAATGACACCAAACATTATTAGAGTCAATCTAAGTGACTGGCCTCCAAATTAGAGAAATTAAGGGCCATCTAACCTTTCTTAGGCACATGAAGGCTATATTCTACCTTTCCTTCTACACTTAATAATTTTTTTAGCTTTAATATGTTTATTAGGAAGGTTTATGGATAATTGCATACTTGTGCCTAACATTATTTATCTTTGTAGAATATTGTGAGAATATTGGGCAGATTATGAAGCTTTGGAGGAAGAGATAATTTAGGGACTTGCTTCCTACTACAAGAGGATCAAAATTTGATAATAAATCAACAAGATATTATGAAATCATTGCACAATTTCTGCAGCTCCAATGATTGAGAAAATCTAGGAATGTGTTCCCTATCATTTAATGCATATTCCTAGTGTTGGGAACCCAATCCATATTTGAGGGATTTTGGAGGGGAAAGCTTCCTCCTTTCAAGGAGAATGTTTCATCATCATATTGTATAAGTACCAATTCGAATTTTCCTCTAGGAGTTGGTTTTTCTTAGTCTTCTTGTGGAGAAAACGTGTATTTTTGCAGCTCCACTTTCATTTCTAGCAAGGATGTACTTAGATTGACTGAAATAATGAAGATTCGTGTCAATTTTAGCTTCTAAACTTGGTATCCTTCATAGGACTCTGAGTATCCTTGGGCTTGGCCATCCCAGGAGCCTCAAAGCCATTTTGTATAATTTACTTTTCTTCTTTTCACTTCTTATTCACGTGCATCTCTTGTTCTTGTTTTTCCTATTTCTGTATTTAGTATTGATGATTTATTGTTGTAGGATTGGGTTAAATGGTTGAAGTGAGTTATTTTGCAGGATCAAAAGCATGATTTCATTTTTGGAACAACTTTTAAAGGTAATAGTAATCATTGAGCTACTTGGATTAGTTTTCTTATTCACAAATCTAAACTTTTCTAGGAGTCCCTTGTAGAGAATAGTACTAATTTTCTGCTATTTTTTAGAACATGTTAATGAGATTCATTTGAGTTTATTCCACTTTCATTAGATCATAAAAAATACAAGTTAATAACAAAATTTACCCCATTTCATTTGCACTTGATTAGGTTATTCATTTGATAGGTTAAATAACTCACTAGTTCTCAAATTTCTAAATTTTAGACTAGTAATTTTATACTATTTTTTAGCACGTGTTAAGATGGTTATTTCTGAGTGATTCCACTTGGAATGGAGACCTAATACATCATATTCAATAAAAAAAAATGTCCCATCCCATTTGTATTTGATTTACTTGGTAATTTGGTGAGTTATATCTTCCTGTAGCAAACATGTAACTTAATGTAGCAAACACTGTAACTTCCTGTAGCACTCTAACATGTGTAAACTTGACCAAATTTGCTCACAAATCTTGGTTTTCGTCTCTTAGGGTTGAATCATAACCCCTAGGCTCTAAATCCGTGATCGAGGAAGAATAAAACACCAATTAGGACATGCATTTTTAAAAAGTAGAATAGGCCTATTTATTTGAATTCATGCTCTTAGGATTTTAATTACAAATTGTTGTTCTTGCCTAGGATTAATTTATTTTTAAAGTAACATTTCCATTTATGCAATTAGTTTAGGATTTGGTTTCATTACATTCACTCCATTACATCATGACAACAAAAGAAAGACACATTGTATGTTGCACATATAGTGTTGATACCTCTTAAGTTTGTACGAACCGCAGGTTGATGATTAAAGTTGGTAGCCTTGGGAGTTGCAACATTCTTGTTGCAATACAGAGGCTCATCACTTTTTGGCACCGTTGTTGGGGAGGTGTCAGTATGCATTGTTTTCTTCCCTAGTTGATTCATTTCTATTACTTTTTGCAAAAAAAAAATTGCACTAGCCATATTTCATTTCAAAAAGAGAAAATTGCATTGCGTTAGTATTCTTATTCAAAAAAAAATTAAAATTAATTCTCCAACACCAACCCCCACTTCGCGCCACACCCCCCCCCCCCCGCCATTTTATCACATGGTGCAATAAGAGCCACATCACCATCCACTTTTGCAGGTAGAAGAAGAGGAGGTGACAAAGAAGGTAGAAGAAATGGATGGAGATGATGACAATGAAGAAGATCCTATTGGATTTATCATTCAAGATATTAATGTTAGTGTGCACATGAAGAACATCCCTCCATGTTTTCTTCCAAACTTTAATGGTCTAAGGTCAGAGGATCCGGAAACTTTTCTCTTTGAATTTGAAATCCTTTGTAGACCTTATGGTTACTTATTAAACACTCAAAAATTAAGATTGTTTCCAACAACATTGAAGGATAGAGCTCTTAAATGGTTCATGAGTTTAGGGACTAACTAAATAAAATCGTGGAATGATATGCAAAATATATTTCTAGAAAAATAAATAGACCATGATCTTAAAGAATAAATATTTAGAATGAATAAAAAATAAGAATAAATCCTTGAGCATCTAATAGAGAGGTTCATGTATAATGTTAAGAAGGAAAAATTACATCATTTAGGATCTAACACTAAAAAATCTCTTACTTAGAACAATTAGGGATGAGTGGATTTATCTCCTTGATCTCATGAGTAAAGGTGATGTATAGCAATTATCATTTGAAGAAATTTGTGAAACATGAAAACACATATCAAAAGGAAGAGCAAGAGTAAGTAAATCAACATCAAGATTGGTAAGTCAAACTAAACTTGGAAATTTGCTTGATAAATTTAAAACAAAAATTCTTAGCAAGCTAAGTGAACAAGTAGAAATGTTAAGAATGGAAAATAAGCAAAAAGAAGATGCTAATATTTTTGTTGTCCATGCAGAATCACATGCTATTAAATATTTCCCATCATTACCAAGGTTGAAGGAAGTTTACCAAGAGGACAATGGAGCAAGTCAATCCCCAAAGCAACTATGTTATGTAGCTCCAAGAGGACCATGGCAGCCTAGTCAACCTAGTATGATGCAAGAACCTAATTCAGAATTTCAAGGTTATGCACATCTATATCAAAGTAATCGAATCACACCCTTTCCTTGGAAACCTTGGCCATCTCAACCCCAAAACATTTATTGGCAACAAGGTTGGCAAGGACCTCATGAGAGAAACCCATAATATCCTGAATATTTTCCTCAATATCTTCCATACCCAACTCCATTCTATCCCTACCATCCACCTCCACCACAACCACAACCCCAACCACAGCCATCTCAAACATCCACTCCCACTCAACTACTTGTACCACCATTTCGAAACCCACACAAGGAAGTAGCTCAACCCACTTATAATGCTAAGGTACAACACTTCCTAACATCTCCTCTTGATCTCAATGGTATTCATCTTAGCTCATGAAGAGTACTGCAAAAAATAGATTCTCTTGATGCCATTGAAGGACGACATACAAAAAAAGAAGATTCAAATGAGAATACCAAAGAATCATGGGTTGCAATTGATGAAGAGAAGACATCTGAATCAAAGATTGAGAAAGTTCCCTCATGTTTACCATCAGATCCTCCATGTGTTTAAGAGAATAATTTGCAAAAAGAGGAAGATTTGAATGTCATGGTAGAAGAAGACATGAAGGATGATCCAAATGAGAAAGATAACCAAGGGAATAAAATTTATTTTGAGGTTTGGTTCCAGAAAATCAATAATATGGAGCGTCACTCTCTTCTTCAACTGTGCTTGATATTGTCAAAGTCAAAGCATTTGGTCTCTGAAATTCATGTACATGTCAAAGCATATATTTCAAGCCTACACATAAGTTTTTTTTTCATCTTAATGTGCAAATGGATCCATTGGAAGTATTCGTATACTTGAAAGAGATTTTGTTTTTTTTTCAAGTAGAGTAGGATAGAAAAAATAAAAAAAAATAAGAGGAAAAAAAATAAAATATCAGGTGAAAACCTTATTTGAGGTGCCTAATATTGACTCATTGATTGAAAACCTCCATGAGGTGGTCAATGGGTTGGAAAAAAGAAGAGAAAAGAGAAAAAAGAAAAGATCCTAGGTGAAAACCTCCTTTGGAGGCACTTAGGGAGACCAACTAGTTGAAAACCTCATTGAGGCAGCTAGTAGGCCTAAAAGAAAAAAATGAAAAGGAACAAAATTTTTGCTCCATGTATCTATCTCTCATGAATGCAGGTTCTCTCCAACGTTTGCAAGAAACAAGAACACTTTAGTACCAAAAGGAAAATATTGGTCAAAATTCTAGTCAAAGGAAGTCAAACTTGGACTTTCTCCTCCTTTGCTCAGATGCTCACCCTCATGTATTTACACCATCCACCCATAATTCTCAAGCTTTTCCCATTCATTTTCCTCGTTGTCCTAAAATTCTACAGGAGGGCTTTTTTTTTTTATACGAAGCCAAAATACATAGAATAGAAAATTATTTTTATCATATATTGAAAATCGTGCATCCATTTGCTAAGTTGTTTCATAGGGAGATGCATATGGATGATGGTAACATGCTCAAGAAATTTCAACAAATTCTAGTGCACACTTTTCAAGAAATCGACCTCCATCGTCTACAACCATTTTTAAATTTTATCGAGATTTGTGCATCCATTGGCCAACATGTTTTTTGGGGAGGTGCACAAGGATGATGGAAATATGCTCAAAAATTTTAGGTCAACTAGTCTACCATTTGAGAGATATGTATAAAACAATTTATCTACACGAGGTTGTCCTGAAATGCTACAGGAATGTCTGAATTGCTACAGGAGGGTTGAGAAGAAGCTATAGGAGGAAATCTGATTGGAGAAAGGGGTTAAAAAGTCATATATTCTTTAAGGAAGGTTGAGAGAGGTTCCAAAAAACACTTTCATCACTCATCCACTTGATCTAACCAAAATTCATCTTTAAATTTCACTTTGCCTTACATGAAAAAAATCAAAAAAACTGTGTTATCAACTTTTCCACCACCTACACCACCTCTTGATGATTTTAACCCTATCCTTACACCTCCTATGAATTTCCATCAGTCCCACATCTAGTAATGAGGTCTCGAAGAGGAATTAAATGACTGATATAGGAAGAGGATTCCTCCTATAGCATCCTGAACAGTTCTAACAATATCTTGAACCAGATTTTTTGTAGCTCTAGAATAGAAGATCCTGCCATCCCGAGGCATTATGAAGGGCGACACCATTCCTAAAGATAATATGTAAGGGCATCCATCAACTTCAACAAAAATAGGTTGAACACTAGAAAGAGGCATGCACACAAAAAAGATTTCATTAGTCAAAAAAAGCATCATGCTATGAAGACCTATGCATCGACAAACAAAGGAAGTCAACACCTCTGAAATCATCATGTTATGATGCCTAGCAGCAACATTTTAGCCAAGGATGTGAAGCAGCAGCAACATTTTAGCCAAGGATGTGAAGCAGCAGCAACAACAACAACAAAACCTAGGAGACCTCCAGATTCAAGATTATCAACGATAGGACCTCCATCAGATTATCACATGCAACTTCAAGATCATTAGTAGCAGCTCTAGGACCACCAAAGGCAACATCAACATTCATATCAGCAGCCTTAATATCACCTGCAAAAACACATCAAGGGTAAGGCTCAGGTATGTAATCCTTTAAACCTTTCCTACGAACTTATTTTAGCTTGGAAAACATTGCAACTGTATGAAGGAAAAGGTTTTTATATCCAAGATTAGTAGTAGAGCAACCTCAACCTTATCTAGCAATTAACTTCATTTTTCCACCCAAACACCCGCACATGGGGGAGAGGACGAGACAAAAGTGAAGAGGACTTGAGAAAGTGGGATGTAATCATTTAGTTGTGATGGAAGACAAGGAGTGTGAAGGAGAAGGTGAAGGTCAACTCAGTTAACTCAAGTCACTTTGAGTTTATTTTGCATGCAATGAAAAAAAAAAAGAAAAAAATTGAAAAAAGAAAAAAAAATAATGGAAAAAATCGACAAAAAAATAAAAATAAAAGAAATAAAAGGTGGACCCACCACCTATTGGCATGCAAATATTAGTTTCTATAGGATTCAGGTTGTGTGAATTTCATGTACTCACCACTCTCCATCATCCTAGTAGCTCAAAAATCAAATTTTAGCCCCTCTTTGGATTGCTACAAGAAGACTATAATTGCTACATGAAGATCCTGTAGCATTACAGGAGGGCTTCGAAAAGCTACATGAAGCCTAAAAAAGCTATAGGAATGCCGAGAAACTACTACAGGAAGATAACAAAGTGCTACAGAAAGTTTCCATAAACACTCTCACTCCTATAGAAGAAAAGAGAAACTCCTTGTTCTATATTGATGGAATTTTATTAAAGTCATGAGAGGAAAGGGAGAATCAAAGGAATGATAAGAAATTGAGATAAATGCAAATCTTATCCAATAAGGGTAGTACATCCACATAAGTATGGGATATCATGAAAGTCATCTAAGGCATAGGAAAAAAACAACATGGCAAGAAGATGGATAGGTTGCTCAGAGGATGAACAATAGTTTCAGTAGGGAGGTATGATGGGCCTCCAAATTAGACACAAATTAAGGCTCATATAACCTTTCTTAGGCACATGAAGGCTATATTAAACCTCTCCTTATACACTTAATAATTTTTTTAGCTTTAATATGTTCATTGGGAAGGCTTATGGATAATTTCATATTTGTGCCCAATATTATTTTTTTTGTAGAATATTGTGAGAATATTGGGTAGATTATGAAGATTTGAAGGAGAAGATAATTTCGGATCTTGCTCCCTACTACAGGAAGATCAATATTGGATAATAAATCAACAATATATTATGAAATAATTTCACAAATTATGGAGCTCCAATGATTAAGAAAATATAAGAATGTGTTCCCTGTCATTTAATGCAGATTCTTAGTGTTGAGAACCAAATCCACTATTTGAGGGATTTTGGAGGGGAAATATTCCTCATTTCAAGGAGAATGCTTCCTCATCATTTTGTATAATTACCAATTCGGATTTGCCTCTAGGGGTTGTTTTTTCTTAGTCTTCTTGTGGAGAAAACTTGTATTTTTGTAACACCACTTTCATTTCTAGCCGGGATGTACTTAGATTGATTCAAATAATCAAGATTGGTGCCATTTTTAGCTTCTAAACCTTGGTCTCCTTCATAGGACTCTTAGTATCCTTGGAATTTTCCTTCCAAAGAGCCTCAAAGCCCTTTTGTATAATTTAATTTTGTTCTTTTCACTTCTTATTCACATGCATCTATTGTTCTTGCTTTTCCTATTTTTGCATTTAGTATTGATAATTTCTTGTTGTATCATTGGGTTAAATGGTTGAAGTGAGTTCTTTTGCAGGATCACAAGCATGATTTCTTTCTTGTAACAACTTTGAAAGGTCATAATAATCATTGAGTTACTTGGATTAGTTTTCTTATTCACATATCTAAAATATTTTGGAAGTCCATTGTAGCAAATAGTAGTAATTTTCTGTTATTTTTTAGGACATTTCAATGAGCTTCATTTTATTTTATTAAACTTCCATTAGATCATAAAAACATACAAGTTAATAACAAAATTTACCCTATTTAATTTTCACTTGATTAGGTTAATCATTTGATAGGTTAACTAGCTCACTAGTTCTCAAATTTCTAGATTTTAGACTAGTAATTTTCTGCTATTTTTTAGCACGTGTTAACAAGGATATTTCTGAGTGATTCCATTTGGAATGGAGACCTAATACATCCTATTCAATAACAAAATTTGTCCCATCCCATTTTGATTTTATTTACTTGGTCATTTGGTGATTTATATCTTCCTGTAACAAACCTTTAGCTTCATGTAGCAAACACTGTAACTTCTTGTAGCACTCCTCTAGCACGTGTAAACTTGACTAGATTTGCTCAAAAAGCTTGGTTTTTGTCTCTTGGGGTTGAATCATAAACCCTGGGCTCTAAATCCGTGATTGAGAAAGAATAAAACACCAATTAGGACATGCCTTTTTAAAAAGTATATTAGGCCTATTTATTTGAATTCATGCTCTTAAGATTTCAATTACACATTGTTGTTCCTACCTAGGATTAATTTATTTTCAAAGTAACATTTCCATTTATGGAATTAGTTTATGATTTGATTTCATTACATTCACTCCATTATATCATGACATGAAAAAAGGACACATTGTATGCTGCACATATAGTGTTGATACCTCTTAAGTTTGTACAAACCGCGGATTGATAATTAAAATTGGTTAAAATTGGTAGCCTTGGGAGTTGCAGCATTCTTGTTGCAATACTGAGGCTCATCACCAAGTACATCCCTGCTAGAGATGAAGGTAGAGCTGCTAAATAATAAGTTTTCTCCACAAGAAGACTAAAACATACATGCCCCTAAAGGCTAATTCAAATTGGTACTTACAAAAATTGATGGGGAAGCATCCTCCTTGAAATAAAGTATATTTCCCTCCAAAATCCCTCAAAAAGTGGATCTGGTTCTGAACAATAGGAATCTTCATTAAATACTAAGTTTTGGCTTCTCGTGTAGTAGGGAACACATCCCTAGATTTTCTCAATCAGTGAAGCTCCAGAATCTGTCAATGATTTCATGATATTTATTCATTTATTGGTCCATCTTGTGACCTCATTTGACAAGGAGCAAGTCCCTAAATTATCTCTTCCAAATCTTCAAAATTTGTCCAATACTCTCACAATATTATACAAAAACAAATCATATTAGGCACATAATTTACAATTATCTCTAAACCTTATTAATAACTTATTAAAGCTAAAAAAACATTATTAAGTGCAGAAGGAGAGATTTAATAGCCTTTATGTGCCTAGGAAAGGTTAAATGAGACTTAGTTTGTATCTAATTTGGAGGCCCATCAAACTCCTTAGCATCTCCTTCATTTTTATACCCTCCCTAAGGCTTTTCTTTATATGCTTGTATAAGCTCTTCTTCTAATTCAACCTCATATTTTTCTTCTGATGTGATATTAGGTACGACAATTAATTCCCTTACAAGGGTTTCTTCAGGTGCCCCTCTAGGCCCTTCTTGTTTAGTAAGAGAAATATCATACAATATGATATTTTTCTTGTACCAAAGATTCAAACACTTCTTTTGCAAATTAATATTAACTATACTAACTAAATACATCCATAGATATCCCAAAACAATATCCACATTATACATATATATAGCATGAAAAAATATGAATGCAACACATATTTATGCATGGTAATCTTCAAATTTGAAAATTTGAACATTATCACCCTCAACCTATGTGATTTGAATATGTTTTGCATGAACTTGCAATATTTTAGCCAAGTTAACATTGATAAATTATGTTGCTACTAAGGTTTATAGAAATAATAACATTTCCATGAGGAATACATTGATGAACCTATAATAGGAATTTCTTAAATGAAAAATCCAGTGTTATTTTTATCCAGATTCACAAGAAGACACCAATTGTGCAAAAGTAGTATCCCATATTATTTATCTAGACCTTTGGATAGTGATGTGATATGAGTTAACTTACCCCATATGGTAGTGCCACCCTTTAGATTTATTAGAGTTAGTTTCCATAAGCTAGTTTTTTTTTTTTTTTCAAAACTTTACATGTTCTTCAATACTAGAGCCATAATCTTACCTTGTAAAATACATCTTACAAAAAATAGAACTAGCTTTTTCAAGAAAAACACTCAATTTTCAAAAAAGATCATTTACATAGTTAGGGTTTTGAGGAATATAATGTAAAATGATCATAACTTCAATAATACTTCTTTGAGTGACTATTATGACCACAATTATAAAATTCCATGACCATTCTACAAATATTGGTACTAGTTTGGATGAAAATTTGAAAATCTACCAAAATATATCTTATTTACAACCCACAATTATCATGGGAGAAAAACCCTTTAACAATTGATTTTCAATCAACAATAACTCCATTTATCATACTCTAATTTGGATGAATGGTTTTTTTTTTTTCAAAATGAGTGTTTTTTTAGAGGAACTCATATTCATAATTTGTTTCTTCAAATGGACATAGAAATTTTTATAAATTGATATAAACGGTTTCATCCGTCTTTTCCTTTGAAAAAATATGCAAAAAGAAAAAGTGTCTTCCCTTTTATGGCTCACAAAGGATCTCTAGTACCACTTGTAGTAAACCTTGATATATGTACAAGTAGATATTTCCATTAACTTATATAATACTACAAAATTCACACCATAAAAGAAAATAAAATAATATAGAGAAAAACCCTTAAGGTATGGCAACACTATCAAATATCTATTTAAGTAGGAACCTTTTCACAAGCCATGCCTGTTACAGAACAATACATCTAACCTATCTCAATACAATGGTGTTCATGTGTATTTATGCTTTCTCATGAGTATTCTTAGAGGTATATGCCAACTACCTCTTATTATTATATTATATATTCTTAAATACCTAGTGGGACTATTTATCACCCATTAATTATGAAGAGGGTATGTTACATGATTATGGCCACATTACATACATTATACCCTTAGTTATCTCTCTAGGTAACCCATATTCTCCTCCCTAGCTACATTGCAGCCACGTAATTTATGTAGATGATCCTTAGCCTTCAATTATGAATATGGCCACTACTAGTAGGTTTTACATAACAAGAATGGTTTTTAAGGTATACTATTTATCACCCATTAACTACTAAGAGGGTTTGTTCCATGATTATGGCCACATTACATACATTATACCCTTAGTTATCTCTCTAGGTAACCCATAATCTTCTCCCTAGCTACATTGCAACCATAAAGAATTTATGTAGATGATCCTTAGCCTTCAATTATGAATAAGACCACTACTAGTAGGTTTTACATATCAAGAATGGTTTTTAAGGTATGTACCATGGTTGAACGAGGAAATAAAATGTATCATGCCATAAATGAAACTGGTTTGGTCTAAGAGACATTAAGGGGGCTTTAAACAATGCTAAAAATACTTTATAATGGATCTTTGGTGTGTGGGTGACCTATGTGCACCATTAGGATGGTTTTCACATTATCATTGAGTCTTGGGAACTTTACCATGGTTAGGGAAGTGAAATAAGATCCTTAGGCCCTATATGAATCCTCTTGGGATCAAGCATTTGGAATGATTCCTTAAAACGCCACATAAGACTCCTATAGGAAATCTTTGGCCTACAATTGTGAATGTGGCCACCACCAATATTTTCAAAATTCTACATTCTCTAAGGGATCCTTCTTCAAGTAGGGTATGATACATTCCATCAGGAGGTTTTACACACCAAGGTTGGTCCTTTGAACCTTAACCTTGTTCAAGGAGCGAAAATAAGATCATTATCTTTATATGAATATTATTAGTCTTAGGCATTATGAATGAGTCCTTAATATACCATATAGGACATACATAACCAATCCTTGAACTCCAATTATGATTATTATTGACATTACTAGGTTTTCACAACAAGAATAGGTCTTAGGAACTCCACAATGGTTGTGGAAGGAAAAGAAGGACCTTGTGCCCTAAAGTAATATTCTCGGGATCAAGTTCCACAAACAACACCTCTAAGAACCATGAAAATCATATTTATGGGATCATTGTTCTATGTGGCCTATGGGTTACACTAGGAGATTCCATGCACCACAAATAGGTATCAAGTCATTAATTATGTTCATGGATGGAGAAAAGGATCCTTCAACCCTATATGAATCTCCTTGAGCCCAATGACTATGATGGATTCTTGAAACCACCACACATGACCTATGTAGGAAATCCTTGGATTTCCATGAGAAATATGCATGCCAATAATATTTTTTTCATAACAAGAATGGGTATTGGGGCATGTACCATGGCCAAGGGAGGAAAGCAAGGGCCTTGGGTCCTAAATGAAGCTTCTCAACCTTAAGCACTGTGACACAAGCAAGTTCCCTCTGTAGACAGAGGCAACCCCTCTAGCCCTAGAGTGGGTCTAGTCAATGCAAAGACAATACCAAAGAAAATTTCCTTAGAAAGATGGTGTAATGAAGGCCTACCTTCAAATCAACATTCAATGAAGTCCTCATCATGTCGCTCCATCTCTTGTTCTTCTAATCTCTATTACTTGAAAACAACATGTAGAGAAACACCACAAACGCAATAGAAAACAAACAAACAGTCTACTTGAAGAGTCAAGGAGCCTCAAGCTATCGACATACAATTCAACATACGATATAGGAAACAAGCTATTGATTTGTATTAATATAAATCAGAGTAAAGCTTACAACTGAGCCTTGATGTTGTAAGTCTCCTCGAAGGGTCCCGTTGGCATGTCTCCGTAAGAATTTACTTCTGAACCGTCTCCCAAGGGAACAAATGACTTTCTCCTTCGTTCAAGAGATTGATGTTAGAAATTTCTCAAACCAACTCTAATCAAACATCTCTCAAGCCAAATTACAAGTGAGGCTACATCCATACTCCAATAACACTCTCTACCTCTACTCCTCTCTTAGAAACCTGAAGCTACCAAATTACATCTAGCTATCATCAAGTTACATCCAAGCTAGCTGATCTCATTCATGGAGGAGACATTTATAGGAGGGAGAGGTTCCATAAGAGATGGGAGGAAGAGCTTATCTCTTAGGGAGGTTGCACAAAAGGTGGAACAACTATCCCGAAGGAGAGAAGCAAGCTCATCTAACCCAACAACTAGCCCTAGGACCACCCATGAAGTAGCTTCATCTCGAAGCTTTGACAAGTTGTTAAAAAACTTCCCAAAAGTAGATCGTCGTGGGTGAAACACCGGGACAGAGCGACGAATTTGCTAGGGCTAGTGTAAACTTGACCATCTTCACAGGTGGGACAACTGATGACCTGCGACAACCTAGAAACTTAGGTAAAAAGGGATCTGCTTTAGGGAAAATGAATTAAAACATTCTTCCTGAGATTACAAGGAAGTTGTTGACACATAATTGGTAACATGACACAGAATAGATGTCAGTAATATGGACCGGCAATATCTGGGATCAGGGAATGCAGGGTCTGTGAAAAATTACTCTATAACAGATGCCCCCTAAAGCATGAAGGTCGAGAGAGTGGGAGGGGTGAAATGCTTTACGAATCCATAACTGAAACAGAACATCCTTGTGGAGAACCTACAAACGCAAGTACAACTAATATCTCTGATACATGAGTACATAGTGAAATGAAATACATGTTTATAAGGCATGGGCATAGCCATCAAGAAGATAAACATAAATATTATGTGGTATGGATGCAACCATCCAATCAGAAAGACCACAAAAAGACTTAGGTATGGTCGCAACCATCCAATCAAAAGAGTCATGTATGAATCAATCCATGCAACTTGAACTTGTGTAATCTGAGCCCAGGGTCTTGAATCCCAACCTAATCATGGTACAAATTCTAATATGCGAATAAATGTACTGAAGTCGATCATACTATAAAATCATTTGATTACTGGCCTATGATGTAAACTGTTAACAAGCACGAGAGAGACCACTAGTAATGTCAATGGTTCTCAAGGTACTGGTAGTACAATCCACAAAGTGTGAAGAATGAGCTAAATTCGAACACTTGTGAAATCACTCAATTGAATACCAATGATGCAAGCCTGTCATCGAATGTGAAGAACTTGCCATTGAGGCATGCAAGCTCTAAGGTACCAGAAAAGGGTCTCTAGATCAACTTCCCGAATAATGAACTGAAGTCGATAGGAAGCGATCAATTAAAGGAGGGCCATAATGTTTCCCACATCATTGATGCGAGACAAAGGAACAAGATGAATGTGGATGAGACAGAGAACTTGAGGAAGGTGTGTAAGGCTACAAAATGCAGAAGGATTAAGCTCTTGAACATATCGACGACACGACTCTGGAATTTGGAAACATTTTGGTACCAAGGGATCAAAGGTCATGATGATGCAGCAAGGATCAGATGGAATGACGCAAAATGAACAACCCAAAACCCGGCAGGCCAACGATAGAATGAGGATGTCCCAACCCGACGTGAAGCAGAAAGAGTGTCGATGTTCAAGAGAGACAAGCTATCATAATAACTAATACAAACAACAAAATGTTTCCAAATCCCCCCCCCACCATTTCTGGCGAATACCCCAATTATTTTGAAACACAATCTTGAACGGGATAGCATATGCTTGTAATGTAAGTTCATCCTTCTGACGAATCTAACCTAGTGATTTTTAACGAGCCCTAGGAAGGAGAAGCTCGGTCTCGTAATGGTGACAAGTCTAATTTCATCAAGGTTTAATGGGTCTAACATAGGTAAAAATCAGAGTCTTTTCCATGTTTAGAGGGTTTGAAAAAGACATGGGAAAGAAAACTCCAGAGGTCCCTTTTCATAAATTTATCCCTCGAATCCGAAAAGGTAGAAAATAATATCCAAGGGAACCTATTGACCATGATAGATCAACGTATACCTTTTTCATAAGTAATCTATCCCAGCCCGTAAAAGGGGTAAACTTATATTGGGTAGATGGCGCTTCGCAGCCTTTAATGAGTTCAAAGCGACAAGAGCTCAACAATCTTTTCATGTTTCAAGAGTCAGAAAAGAGCTTAAAGGTGACTCCAAAAGGGAATTTTTCGTGTTTTTACTGAGTCCAAAAAGGTATAAAACATAACTCGTAAATTCATTGCCAGAGTTTGCGGAAACCTATCGCTGCACAAAAACAAGTGTAAGATCTATCTTCGATATAAAAATACATGAAATATTCAAAAATAGATAAGTTTCAAGGCCAACAGGTTGACATGGGATAAAATGGTGGAACATCAGCTCCAAGGTCACTACCACAACTATGAAAAAAATTGTTTTCCATAAACATAAGGAGAAGAAATTATTTATTTCTATTTCTAAAACCATTTTTGATGAGGAAGCTACTGGTAGGAATCAAGGGGAAATCAATCCCATCACTAAGTGTTGTTGCTGCGACAAACACCCTCCAAAATTTTTCCTATACTTGAATTTTGGAGCCTATTGTGAATCTTCCAATTAGTCATTCTGTAGTCACTTCTTGGTCAGTTGATATTTTTTTAAGTCTTTAAGCTCTCTTCTTGGGTTGTAAGTGTCGAAGTCACTTGCTCACACATGCCCAGTTTGTAATGAATTCTTGAATTCTTTCACACAAGCTTGAACTGGCCTAACATAGTCCATCAAGACTGTTTATGTGAAATTTTCAACCAATATCAACAGTCAGTCCACACTACGAGTGATGTCTCCCACTTTTGTCTGCATTTGTACTTCTATTTGGTGAGTTTTTCCAACTATCGATTTTACGCACCTTCACTTTCGCGAGTGTTGTTTTCATGTTTTCGACTGTCGCTTTCACTTAATTTCACTTTAATTAGTGTCATTTTCATGTTATTTTCACTCTCGTATATGTCACTTTCATTTTGGTTCACATATCGCAAGTGTCATTCACACTTTTCCCTTCATATAGCAAATGTCATCTTTTGGCATGGAAAGTGTCGCTTATCGTGTAAAGTGGAGTTTTGGATTGTTTCAGGGGGTAACCTTTACATTAATGAGTTTTTCTTATCATGTAATCATGCATCACACACATTTCTAAAGTTTTGAGTATTATCGCACAAGTGTCACCACATTCTTCATAAAGTGTATCTTTAGTGTCACACTTAAAGTGAGTTGTCACAATGTTCTCGCAATGAGGAAAGTATTATGTTCATGTGTTCTAATTTTCCATGTCGTGTTGTGAAGTGAAATAAGTGTGTGAACATGTTCAAGTCTTATGTTTTTTCAAATTCATCTCACTAATCCAACACTTAGTCAAAACTATGAAAACTACTCGACCGGGCCACTCAGCTTCGTCCAACCCTCCTGGACTGCGTCTTAAGTAGCAGCCCTACCTCTTAGCATTGTGAAATGAACAATATTTTCCTCCCAGAACTGTGCATTACACAATCTAAATGCTCAAGCCCAACCCCTGAGCTCTAGATCTGCACAATTTTCATCTCCAACCTAGCCTAAACCATGCATTGCATAGTCTCAGTCCTCAAGCCTCGACCTTGAGCTCCTGAACTGTGTAACTGTGCAATCACTTGGTCTATTTTCCTTCCAAACTATGTATTTTGAGCCCTTGAACCCCTCAACTGTACAATCTCCCAGCTTTTTCTCCTACCAAAATTGTGCACTGTGTAACTCCAAGCCTCAAGCCTCAACTTTGAGCTCGTGAGCCCCTCAAACGCACATTCACCTAATCTATCCTCTCAAAACTGCGCATTTCACAGTCTCAAGGCTCAGCCCCGAACCTTGGCCTCTGGAACTGCACAATCCTTAAGTCAAGCACTCAATCAGGCACCTAGTTCCAACCCTAATAAGTGATTCCATGAAACATGTTATATTAGGTGTTTTCAGACTGATGTTATCTTGTCATGAGTGGGTTTCAGTTGCAGATACTCTATCTTATCATGACAAGATGGTGGCAAAGGAAAAGAGGAGACCATACTAGAAGATGCCTATGGAGCTAAAGGGATAAGATGATCATCAAGTGAGAAGACGAAGGATCACCAGAGTACAAAAGAAGATAAAAGTTTAAGACTACATGAAGACTCCATATCGATTCATAACCCCTTGGAGGATGGATATGAAGAAATAAACATATATTTCATGAAGACAAAGTATTGGATACATATTTTATTGAAGACATAGCAACATGTTATTGGACCAGCTCACAAAATAGAAGAAAAGAGAGATCAACAACTTCAAAATTAGCCTCTTCGAGGGGCATCCTCCTTTACATTACACAAATGAAAAATTATTGGATGATTCAAATTACAAAACCTCCTTTATATATATAGAAGTCTAAGGGGTAACAATATAATCAGAGAAGACATAACAATAATAATGCAAGGGCAAAACAATAAAAATAGTGGGCTTCTATGGGGCACAATAATAACAATATGGGGACAACATGGGCACAACAATAACAATAAGGGGATGCAATGAAAATAATAATAAGGGAATACACTAGTACTATAGGGACCTAACATGCCCCTCTCCTTCAAAAAAGTGTTGTCCTCAATGCTTGAGTAGTTTTGGATGCTTCTGTATAAAATTCTCATCCTCCCATGTGGAATCTTCAGCAGATAAGTTCTTCCATTTGATGAGATACTCTGAAATTGATTGATTTCATAGCTGTCAATTTCTTATTTTTGTGACTGGTTCAGATTCCAATATAAATTTTCCTTCCTCATCAATTTCTGGCAATATTGTTTGAACTAGGAGCTTGTCACATATAACCTTCTCTAAGCATGAAACGTGGAAAACTATGTGCACTCAGGAAGATGCAGGAAGCTCCAATTTGTATGCCATAGTAACAATCGTTTGTAACACCTTGTACGGACCATAATAATTTGGTGATAATTATTATCCTTCTTAGCTTGCTTGAGGGATTTTTGTTTAGGCAAATCCTCTCTACGGGTAGAGACGAACCCTCTAGCCCAATGAGTGGGACTAGAAACCTACGTGAAAATCTACTAGACATTTTTCTAAGTTACAATTGAAATAATAGACGAAGAAGATGGCCTACCTCGCTCTGATGTTATCTTGTCGTCCTTTGTTAAAAACCTTGAATCACTTGTGTCACAAGCTCATTCCTGCTACTCACAATGTTTATACACTTGCACAAGAGACCAAGACACAACAAGACATGCAAATACAAATAGCATATTCAAAAGTAACCTACTTAACAAATCAAGGAGAGTTAAGCTAAATGATACATAAACATAGACAATTAGGGAAAATGAACTATCATTTGTATATTAATATAATAAAGGAGGAAGCATACAACCAAGCCTTAATGTCAATAGGCACTCCGAGCACTCCTTCTCCGAGCCAAATGAGTAGCATATATGCACAATCTTAGCATAAGGGTGCAAATAAACAAAGACCAGCCATTTGGGAATGGGAAAGGATGAATATATAGGTAGGGGAAGGGAGTTAAGATCACTCCAAAGATAGGAGTAGGACCTCATCTCAAGGAATTAGCTCATATGAATAATACTAAGAGGCCAAGTTGAGAGAACTCAACCTCATCCATGCTAAAAAACCTCCATCTCGTCACTCTAGAAGCTTCTAGATCATGAGGCTTCTCATTCTCTTTGAGAAAATTTCCTTTTAGGGATCATCGCAGGTATACAAGCAAACCGAGTGATGGCATTGTGGGGCTAGTATAACTCAACTAGCAACCATCACAGTTTTCAGTATCATAAGAGCGATGATTCTAAAATTAGGGTTTTAGAGCCATTTTCTTCAGGGGAAGCTCAAGGCATTTTCCAATCAGCGTTTTAGGGAGGATCTGAGTTGCATATCTGAATGAGTACGCTTCATGATGGTCATGTTTTGGGCACTTCGGGGTATGTCACAGGGAAGTGCGGGAGGTGTGACAAAATATTGTGTAGTAGATGCCCCTAAAGCATGAAGGAAAAACAAGGAGTGATGGTTGAGATGCTTTACAAGCATTTGCAAGCAGGATAACAAACACTGTCAGGAGACTTGCAAATCAAGGACGCATATACATATACATATCTGATGTCAAAACATGAATCCAGGTATGGACGCAACCATCCGGATAGAAAGGATTGTGTGAAAATATCCATGGTATGGGCACAACCATCCAATATAGAAGGATCATCTGTAAATCTAAGATCCAAGGCATGGACGCAACCATTCGATATAGAAGGATCATCATCATAAATATAAAGTCCCACGGTATGGTCACAACCATCCATATAGAAGAAACATGTGTACAATCATGAACAATACATAACTCCACGCAACTTGATTTATATCAAATAAGACTCAGGGTATTGTGATCCATCCCAACCTAATCAAAATACGAATCCTAACATGCGAATGAATGTGTCAAAGTCGAACATGCTAGAAAACCACCTGATTACTGGCCAATGATGTGGATCATTAATAGGCATAAGAGAAACCACCAGTAATGACAATGGTCCTCAAGGTACGATAGTACAATCCGTGAATGTGAAAATGAAGCTAATGTTGAACACTCATGGAATCACCCGATCAAAGGTCAATAGTGAAAACCTATTGTTGGATGCGAAGAACTTGCCATTAAGGCATGCAAGCCCTAAGGTACTAAAATGGATTTTCTAAGTCATCTTCCTGGATAATGAGCTAAAGTCGACAGGAAGTGACCCATCGAAGGAGGGCCATGATGAGCCCCCCATCATCGACACAAAATGAGGAATAAAATGAGTAGGATCCAAGGCTGTAGCAAAGAGTCAGACATTGTATAGGTAATAGACTATAGATGGGACTTCTCTTGAACATATAGGCAACCATCCATATAGAAGAAACATGTGTACAATCATGAACAATACATAACTCCACGCAACTTGATTTATATCAAATAAGACTCAGGGTATTGTGATCCATCCCAACCTAATCAAAATACGAATCCTAACATGCGAATGAATGTGTCAAAGTCGAACATGCTAGAAAACCACCTGATTATTGGCCAATGATGTGGATCATTAATAGGCATAAGAGAAACCACCAGTAATGACAATGGTCCTCAAGGTACGATAGTACAATCCATGAATGTGAAAATGAAGCTGATGCTGAACACTCATGGAATCACCCGATCAAAGGTCAATAGTGAAAACCTATCGTTGGATGCGAAGAACTTGCCATTAAGGCATGCAAGCCCTAAGGTACTAAAATGTATTTTCTAATTCATCTTCCTGGATAATGAGCTATAGTCGACAGGAAGTGACCCATCGAAGGAGGGCCATGATGAGTCCCCCATCATCGACACAAAATGAGGAATAAAATGAGTAGGATCCAAGGCTGTAGCAAAGAGTCAGACATTGTATAGGTAATAGACTATAGATGGGACTTCTCTTGAACATATAGGCAGCATTTGACTCAACATAGGACCAAGGGTCATAATGACGAAATATAATAGTCAGATGAGAGGCAAAATGGATTACCCAAACCATGAAGGACAAGCGACTAAGTGAGGATATGCCAAACCCGACACGAGAAACATATGAGTGTCATGTTCAAGAGTGATATGCTACCTATGCAAGAGATGTTTCACTTTCATTTTCCCTACTATTTCTTGTGAGTTCCTATTTATTTTTACACAAGCTTGAAGAGGATACCATATGCTTGTTGTATAAGTGCACCCTTTGGATGAAACAATCCTAGTAAGTTTTACGAGTCCTAGGAAGGATAAACTCGGGCTCGTCATGGTGACAAGTCTTCCATCATTCAAATTTTACGAGTCCAACAAAAGAGTAACTCATTGTCTTTTTCATATTTAGAGAGTTTGAAAAAGAGATGAAAAAGAAAACTCCATCATGTCCCTTATTGTAATTTGTTCCTCGAATCCGAAAAGGTAGAAAACAATATTCGAGAGAACCTCTTGACCATATCGACCAAGGTGTACCTTTTTCGTAAATAGTCAATCTCAGCCTGAAAAGGGGTAAACTTATATTGATACAATGTCAATTCATTTACTTTAACGAGTTCGAAATGACAAGTACTTGACAATCTTTTCATATTTCAAGAATCAGAAAAAAGCTGAAAGATGACTCTTCCTAGAGGAATGAGTGGTAGAAAGGGATAGAAACTAGTTCTGGTAATGATGGAAGTGCTCAAAACATGTAATGATCAAGAGGTTGGCTAATAATACCACTCATCGCAGATGTTCCTCGGGCAAGGTTAAAACAATCAAGTGAAAGCATATGATCGACCAAAGAGGTGGTGATGATGGAATGAAAAACCAAGGCTCATCTGGAAAAATAGGCTGATAAAAAAAAAAGACAATCACGAGATGTAAAGTGGGCATGGTTTCATTTTCACACAAGCTTGAAACATTGGAAACTATTCTTGAGTACACTTGAGGATGGTTTCATTTTTCACAAGATTGAAACATGAGAAAAACTATGCTTGGATTTGGTTTCATTTTTACACAAGCTTGAAATAGAAACAAACTATGCTTGGGTTTACTTGAAGATGGTTTCATTTTTTTACAAGCTTGAAACATGAGAAAAAACTATGCTTGGGTTTGGTCTAATTTTTACACAATCTTGAAACAAAAACAAACTATGCTTGGGTTTGGTTTCATTTTTACACAAGCTTGAAACAGAGATAAACTATGCTTGAAATAAGTTTGCATGACCCTAGCATAATGACTCAATTCGAGGTACATGCCCCCCAAGCTTCATTTCATTCACCTAAGTAGACTACTGGTTACTAACAGATGGATAGAATGAAGGTTAACTTACGAGATCAAGTGAAAGACTCCATTGGGATTTTACGAGATCTAATCAAATATTCGAATTTGAAAAGGGGTTTGTTTCATTTTTTAATGATATTGACACAGGAAAAGAACCATGCTCATGACCTATTTCATTTTTTAACGAGATTGACATAGTAAAAGAACTATCCTCATGACACCCTGATTCATTTTTTACCAAGCTTTACACATGTAAAGAAACTCTGCTCATGACACCTTGTTTAATTTTTTAACAAGCTTGAAGCAAGACAAGGAACCCTGCTCCGCAATCCTTGTTTAATTTTGTAACGATCTTGACACAAGACAAGGAACTTTTCTCATGACATCTTGTTTCATTTTTTAATGATCTTGACACAAGTAAAAGAACTCTGCTCTAGACACCTTGTTTCATTTTTTAACGATCTTGACATAAGTAAAAGAACTCTGCTCCAAACACCTAATCACATAAAAAAAGAGGCCATGGCTTCCAAGAGGTTCTCATAGGATGGGAGAACACCACTGTGGAAGGGATACATGTCCAGAGATCCAAATGAAAAATCAAGCTCCAATGCCCCAGTACATGATGTATTATATCACCTACTAGATCATCAGTAGATGTGGGCATGGAACAGGTGGCCACGTAATTAACCTGTGGCAAGGGTGATATCGCTTGCAGATAAGAACCATTTAGGAATGATGATTGAGTGGGAGTTGATTTAGGACCAATTAATGTAAGTTGATCAATGATCACAATGCTTCCGTCATGCGAGAAACATATCACTCGAAAGAGGGAAGAAACAAGGGCTCCCATGACATAAACATTGTCATGACCAAGGAGTAGATTAAAATCTAAAGGGCCTTTGGCAACCATCACATTTATATAGACAACCTTTCCTCCCAAAGTAGTAGGAAACTTAGGAAGGATCCCTAATGGCTCACTGGTTCCTTTGTTAAAAGCTAACAAATTCTAGGTGACGGGGACAAGCTACAGAGAACCTAGAGCTTGCCAAGAAGTTGAGGACAAAATGTTAACTGATGCACCCTCGTCTATGACTGTGCTAGGTACGGACATATGATAAGCTTGTACTATAATCTGGAAAGGCTCATAAGATGGAAGACGATATCCTGCTAGTTGACTCCAATCAAAAGAAGTGACTAAACTACTCGGAAGGGGTGTCATAGGAACATGACAGCTACCCCCTTGCTTTATGGTAATAGGAGAATTGCTCTCATGCACCTCGAGAATGGGATAATTTCCCTCTAGTTCATTCGAAACTAACGAAACCGTAAGAACCTGAGTGGTATGGGGTTCACTTTCTACCTGAAAGGTACAGTTAATTGAAGGTGGAGTCAATTCTACCATTTTCTTGACCAATGGTTGGTCTAGAAAAAACTCGTGAGACTCACTTTTAGAGAGAGTGGGTTTGACCAAAGATGAATTTTGATCAATCACTACGTCAACTAGTAAAGGATCAGGGGAAAGCTTTCGATACCTAGTCGGAAGATGAGGTTGAGAAGTTGTAAGGTTTTCTAACTCTTTGGAAGCTTCATCCATAAGAGGACAAAGGTGAATGGGATGATTACCTTCACACAACTTATAGGGAAATTTGAATTTTCCCTTTTTCCCATAGGCTTTACTGTTACTAGTTGAAGTTTTATCACCAGCATGATTGCCAGAGGCTGATGACAAAGGTTGATTTGAACCTATAGACCACACTTCTAATACCTTAGGAATACTAGGACAATTCTGAAGAAGGTGGCCACCCTTACATAACATGCAAGGGAATTTTACTTTTCGGGGCTAGTTGGAAGGTTTTTCTACATTAGTCGCATCAGTAGCAATGGCTACCTAGTTACCCCCTTGCTTATTTGGCTTCTTCTTCTTCTTCCTCTTCTTCTTCTTCTTCTTCTTCTTACCTTCCTTATTACTAGAATCCAGACTTTCACTAGGCGAAGAGGAAGAATGGGGTGAAGAAATAGGCGAAGAAGGTGGGTCAACTTTAGGATCAACATGAGGTTGATATTGTTCAGGTGGAGGAGAACTTGGTTGACAAGTATTTTGGACACTTGGAACCACCGAGGTAAAAAACAACCAAATTGGCAGACCAATGGTCAATCCAGGAAGGGAAAATGTTGCCATATAAGGAGCACCAACATTTCCAAAAGAAGGAAAAGGCCTAGGATTCCCATCAAAGGGGTTTCCTTGAATGGTAGACTCAGGAAATGTTGCCATTGGTATCAACCTAAGATCTAATAAGGAGTATTTCCACAGGAAGGATGTTGTTTTGTGGTCAATTAATTGATTTTATAATTCTAAAAATAAAAAATAAAAAGGGGTAATCTAGGCAAAAGTGTTTACCAAGTATTCGTGAACTGCAATATACACCTTAGCCGAAACCAAGGACTTAATGTACAACAACCAATCTCGTTAAATGTTTTGTTTGGTGTATCACGTTTACAAGGCGACAGACTCATTTACCTATGGATAAAATATAAAAACCTAGTGGGGTCTCCCAATATATACTCGATGGTACGAGGAGCACAAGTTCGTGTTAGCGTTGTCTAATGCAAAACCATTTGATGAGAGTGTCCCTATATACTTATCATACTGAAGTGCCTCTGATATACCTGAAAGTACTGGAGAACCTTCTGAATACTTCCATATTGGGATGGGATTTCACCCCCAAGATACACTTTGAGAAATTAACAACAACTGCTACATTTTAAGACGTCAAAACACATCTCTAGCCTAGACCTCTAAATATTTGTGTTAAGTGAAAATTTCTCCTTAGTTTAATTGAGGTAAATTTTAAGTTAATCTTGAATTAAGTTTCAATTTTGAGGGCTCAACGATGTCACTTGTTCCTAAATGAAACTAGATGATGAAAATGAAACTTTTCATTCGATGAAGCCTATCCTAACAAGGTAAGAAAAAAAACCAATCAATGCATAAAACAATCCAAAAAGCATCAATACAATATTTTTAATGCAATATGTAAAAATGAAATCTAATCTTTCATTCTACTAACAAATGCAATGCCATAGAAATGAATTTTTTTTTCTTTTCACTAAAGATTCAATAATGATTTTCCTTTCACTTTAATTCAATCAATGCAAACGAATAAAAAAAGTAAAGCAAAATGTAAACAATTCATTAATCATGAAAATATCTTTCACTTTTTGATTTGAATGCAAGAAATGTCTCGAAAATACTTAAATGATGTACATTTTCACTTTCTGAAACATAAGAATGATAACAAGCACTTTTGTTTGAATTCAACCAAAGCAAACAAGTTGTGGTCTATGCTTGACAATGGAAGTAAAAGGATCTTCAAAGCATCACTATGATTCGACACCAATGAGAAAGATTTCACACTAAAGAACCAAAATCACTTGCAAAACAAGTCCTGATACAGACAACTCTTGAACAGGAGTGATCAATCCCTGAGAAGCAGATCAATCAATGAGTGAAGGGTGAACTAGAAACCCTAGAAACCCTAATTATCAAACAAGCCTCAAACACACAAAAACCAAATCAAGAGACAATTGCAATAAATCAAGCATTATAATCAGGACAAACACACCATAGAAACTTTGGAAAATCATTGATAAAGGACAAAAGACCAAGGACAATAATAAAAAACTCTATTTTCTCTTATACTTTTGGATCCTCGTGTTTGTTAAAGGCAAAACAACGATGAAAGCGTGATAATCGCGACTGTAATTAAAGGTTCCATGATGATATCGTGATTGTGAGAGAAAAACCCATGATGGGTGAGAAAATTGAAGAAAAATAAAAAAATCTTCAAGACCAGACAAAAATCAATGTCCTCACGCAATCATTAGCAAGTGAAAATAGTTACAGAAAAGAAAACAAGCTGTAAAACTGACGGTTGGTCAAACTCATCACAAATTCAACGTGAAGGATTGAATGGAAAGGGTTATAGCTTCCCCAATGGAGTCACCCTTTTGTTTCCTAGGTAAGACCTCACTGCAGATAGAGACAATCCCTCTAGCCCAATTAGTGGGACTAGAAACCTACGTGACAATCTACTAGACACTTTCCTAAGTTACAATTGAAAGAAGAGATGAAGAAGATGACCTACATCGTTCTGATGCTATCACGTCACCCTTTGTTAAATACCTTGAATCACTTGTGTCACAAGCTCATTGTTGCTTCTCACAACATTTATGCACCTACACAAGAGATCAAGACATGCGAATACAAATGGCATATTCAAAAGTAACCTACTTAACAGATCAAGGAGTGTTAAGCTAAATGATACATAAATATACACATTTAGGGAAAATGAGCTAGTAGTTGTATATTAATATAATAAAGGAGGAAGCATACAACCTAGCCTTGATGTTAATAGGCTCTCCTTGAATGAATTTCCAAGTCTAAGCTAGGCTCTCCAAGCACTCCTTCTCCAAGCCAATTGAGTAGCATATAGACGCAATCTTAGCATAAGGGTGCAAATAGACAAAGACCAACCATTTGGGAATGGGAGAGGATGAATATATAGGCAGGGAAAGGGAGTTAGTATATCTCCAAAGATAGGAGTAGGCCCTTATCTCAAGGAGGTATCTCATAGGAATAAGACTAAGAGGCCAAGTTGAGATAACTCAACCTCATCCATGCCAAACAACCTCCAGCTCGTTGCTCTAGAAGCTTCTAAGTCACGAAGCTTCTCATCCTCTTTCGAAAAAATTCATTTTAGGGATTATTGCGGGTATACAAGAAAACAGAGTGATGGCATCGCGGGGCTAGTATAGCGCAACTAGAAACCATCGCAATTTTCAATATCATAAGAGTGATGATTCTAAAATTAGGGTTTTAGAGCCATTTTCTTCAGGGGAAGCTCAAGGCATTTTGCAATCAATGATTTAGGGAGGATTTGAGTTGCATATATGAATGAGTACACTGCATGATGGTCATGTTTTGGGCACTTCGGGGCATGTCACAGGGAAGTGTGGGAGATGTGACAAAATATTGTGTAATAGGGACATTTGTTTGTATGGTTCTAGTTGTAGAAATACCCAGTCACCTACATCAAAATTTCTTTCGCTGTGATGTTGATTTGCCTGTTGTTTCATTCTATTCCGCGCCAAATTGAGGTTATCCTTTAAGAGTTGGAGAACTTGTTGTTGATGCTCAATGTGATCTTCCACTCCTTGAACCTTAGAAGTTTCTTTTAAAGATGATGTGATGGACAGTGGATGATATCCATAAAGTGCATAAATGGGGTCATTTTTGTTGTAGTATGGAAAGAAGTATTATACCACCATTCAGCTAGAGGCAACCACTTGACCCATTCTATTTGTTTATCAGATACAAAGCAACGAAGATGTCCTTTCGAACATTTTTTCACTATCTCAGTTTGCCCAGAGATTGAGGATGATAAGATGAGCTATGAGCTAACTAAGTACCTAGACAAGAAAATAGTTATGTCCAAAAAATTCCGGTGAAAATGGGATCTCTGTTGCTTACAATAATCTTTGGGTTTCCATTTAGCTTTTGAATTGTTTCCATAAATGTTGTAGCAACTGTACTGGATTTAAATGGATGAGATAATGCACAAAAGTGTGCATACTTGGTAATTATATCAACTACCACCATGATGACACTCTTTCCTTCAGACTTGGGTAAACCTGTGATAAAATCCATTGAAACATCCTCCCAACATTAACTTGGAATGGATAAAGGTTGTAACAGACAGGGGTCTTAATTGTCTCAACTTTATTATTTTGGAAAACCAAACATTCCACCAGAAACTTTGAATATCATATTTAAGGCCATCCAAAAATAATTCCTTCTTAACCCTGTGGTAAGCTTTTAAAAATCTTGAGTGCCCTCCTAAGGGAGAGGTGTGCAATTCCAGAAGAATATATTGCTTGAGTTGGGAATTCTTACAGAGGTATAAGCAATGTTTGTACCATAACGAATCATTTTTCCAACTAAATGCATCAGATGCACTGGGATCTTGCTGTAACTTTTGAGTGAGTGCCCACACTTCTTCATCATTCTTCCATTCATCCCTTCATTTATCCAATCTGGTTGGATAATAGAAATTGCACAAAGCAATGCTTCCACATCCTCTTCCTTTCCTGAGAGTGCATCTACAACAACATTTTGCTTCCCTTTTTTGTAGATGATTTAAAAGTCATAACCCAACATCTTTGTGACCCATTTTTTATTCCCTTCTAAAGATAATATTTGTTCCAAAAAGTATTTAAGACTATCATGCTCTGTTTTACCAGGAAGTGTCTTCCCATTAGGTAAGGTCACCATTTCTTAAGTGCATGTAGTATTGCCAACATTTCCTTCTCATAAATAGTTTTGTGTAACTATTTTCCTTTGATTGGATGACTTTCAAAAGAAATGGGTCTTTCTTCTTGCATTAAAACAATTCCAATTCCATTTCATGAAGCATCACATTCCACAATAAAGTTTTTTGTGAAGTCTGGCATAGCTAAGACCGGTGCTTGGCACATTTCCTCTTTAAGATGTTCAAAGACCTTCATTGCTTCTGGAGTCCAAGAAAATGCATCTTTCTTTACTAATGTTGTTAGAGGTGTTGTTATTCTCCCATAATTCTTAACAAACTTGCGATAATACCCTGTCAACCTGAGAAATACTCGTAGATACTTTATGGACGTGGGGATTTTCCATTCCTTAATGGCTTTAATTTTTCTAGGGTCTACCTTAACACCTTCATGAGACACAATATGACCCACATATTCCACCTCTTGTACTCCAAAGAAACATTTGGAGGTTTTTGCATATAATTTCATCTCCTCCAATAGTTTGAGCACCCTGTCAACATGTTGAACATGATCCTTCCAAGAATTTTTGTAGACTAGTATATCATCAAAAAATACTAACACAGATATTCTAAGGAAGGGTTTGGAAATGGAATTCATCAAACCTTGAAATGTAGAAGGTGCATTGGTAAGGCCAAAATGCATGACCAAAAATTCATAATGACCCTTATGAGTTCTAAATGTTGTTTTTGGAATGTCTTCAGTCTTCATTCTGATTCGATGATATCCTAAATGAAGATCCAACTTGGTGAAGTAAATTGCTCCTTGCAATTCATCCAATAATTCGTCAATGACGGGAATGGGAAATTTATCTTTAATAGTGAGCTTGTTGAGCTCCCTATAATCCTTACACGTACACCATGATCCATCCTTCTTGTGCACCAATACTACTAGAGCAGAGAAAGAACTTTGACTAGGTTGAATTATACCAGCCTCTAGCATTTTTACAACCATATGTTCAATTTCACTCTTTTGGGCATATGGATATCTATAAGGCCCAATGTTTGGAGGAACACTTCCTGGAATCAAATGAATAACATGATCATGATCATGACTAGGTGGGAGGCCTTTGGGAGTCTCAAATATCTTAGAATGATTGTCCAAAACTTTTTGGAGATATGGAGAAATAAATGATTTCGATGTGGGAACCTCTAGTGAACATAATTGTGCAATTACTCCCAGTTGTTCTTTCTTTAGAATACTTGTCATGTTGTTGGAGCTGATTATATTTCTCGGTTTCCATGTGATACCCCTTAAATTAAATTCGTTTCCTTCCCAAAAAAAATTCAAGAAAAGTTCTCGAAAATTAAAACCTATCGTACCCAAAGATTGTGGCCATTGGACTCCTAGTACAACATCAACACCACCGATTGGAAAGGAAAGCATTGAACTATTCAATACATATTCTCCCATGGATAGATTGATATTATGGAACATTCTAGAGCAATTTATGGTTCCTCCATTTTTAACCATTACTTGACACTCTGGTGCTGGATATAGGAAGCAATTCATTTCCTTGACTATCTTACAATGAATAAAACTATGGGTACTACTTGAATCAATCAACACTATTACCTTTTCCTTCTTGATATGTCCTTCTATATTGAGAGTTTGAGGAGTGGTAATTCCTGCCAATGCATTACAAGATATGGTCAAATTAATTTCTTCTTTCTCTAGGGTTGGTTCCTGGTGTATATCCTCTTCTTTTGATGTTTCTTATTCCTTTTCTTCCTCCTCTTTGCAATCTATGTAAAACAATTTCTTCTAAGAACACTTATGACCTTTAGTGTATTTGTTATCACAACTATAAAAAATCCCTTTTGCTCTTTTTTCTTCCAATTGTTGAGGTGTCAACCTTGTAGGTTGTGGAAGGCTAGGGGTAGCAACACTTCCATCTTTATAGTTGTGAGTGGTAGGCTTCTTTGTTGCCATAATTTTGCTTTCAATTTTTCTTGCCAACCTGAATGACTTCTCCAATGAATCAGGTTCCCAAAGTCGAGCCTCATGTTGGATGTTATCCTTTAAAGTCCTTATGAACACATCAATCCTATGCTCCTCTTGAATATTTTTTACCCTTATATTCAATTAATGGAAGTCCTCAATGTGCTCCACCGTTGTACCCTTTTGTTTTAGATTTATCAATTGGCCAAAAAAGGTGTTTCTTTTTGTATCCTCATAATGTGCTATCAATTCCTCCATAAAAATTGACCAAGTGACATGCTTACGAGAGAAAATCCATCGATACCATACAAATTGATTGGGTTCTAAATATAAAGTTGTAATGTGTACCTTTTGTAGTATCCATGTTATGGGATCCTTGCCATAAAAATTCCTCATATTGATCATTTAAACATGGTGGGTCTTCAATCCAAAGTTAGATTCTATGAAATCATGATTAACTCTTCTTTTGTTCTCATCATGAGTTTCCTCTACTACCTTTTCGCCATTAGGAAGAATTTCTTGTAGCAACTTTGCCAAACCTCCTTTCAAACCTTCTATGTCTTTCCTCAAATACTCAATCTTTACTTCTAAACCATCCATCTTAGCTTCCACACCATTCAACTTAGCTTCCACGCCTTTCTTTAAACTATCCATCTTAGCTTCTGTTACTTTTTGTGAGAGTGAAATTTGTTGCATTTGGTCTTGTAATTTTGATATAACATGTTGCATTTCTTCCTCTTCTTCATGATTCTTGCTAAATATTTCAGGCTGCGCACTCGGTGTTTCCATTTTATTTATTTGGGGCATCAATTAATGATATTTATGCTTCATTGTGCCCTTTGAATCACTTCAAACTAATTTTTCAAACTGAACTTATGCAAAAATTTTAAAAGACTACACACCTTTTTTCATTTTGTAGGAGCTCGATATTGAATCTATTGTATCTCTATAGTTTCGAATCTCCAAGGTCTAAAATTTCGTCCTATGATATTCCTCTGTGTTCTCTTTCCAACCCCACAAATCTGATCAAGATTGGATTCTCCAAGAAAGAGTTTTGTGAGATCTCCCACAATGACTTGATTATAGACTAGTTCAGTGGAGAGAACTTGTACGAATTTCCACGTGTCACTGTTTCAATCTTATGACCTAAAAACATCACACAGAAAACTAAAGTTTGTCTTCTTTTTGCAACTATTAACAAAACTTCAATCCGATGCTCAGAGATAAAGTTATGACAATTTTCCCAAGATCACCTGTTTGGGATGTAATTCGGGAGCCTAAAAAACCCTAGCTTCCTTGGTCATATCTCCGAAAATGTAGTGAGAAACAATCTGGAATTCGGACTTGAGGTTCATCACAATCTCCGCTCAATTGGGTTTTAATTTTAGCATCTTAAACTTCGAAGAAAAATATTTATAGCGAAAAGTCCACGATGGCCTGTTTGAAGCAGCAAAACCCTAGAATCCAAAGCTCTGATACCAAATGTTATGTAAACAACTCACAAAATAGAATAAAAGAGAGATAAACGACTTATAAATCATCCTCTTCAAGGGGTAAACCTCATTTACATTACACAAATGAACAATTCTTGGATGATTCAAATGACAAAACCTTTTTTCTATATATAGGAGTCTAAGGGATCAAAATATAATCAGAGCCGACATAACAATAATAATGTAAGGGCACAACAATAACAATATTGGGCTTCTATTGGGAACAATAATAATAATATGGGGACAACATGGGCATAAAAATAACAATAAGGCGATACAATGACAATAATAATAAGGCAATACACTAGTATTATAAGGACCTAACATAGCATGGAGGAAAACTTGGTACGGCCACATCATCATGATTCCATATCATCAATGTCATGTCATGCCTTGTCATGCCTTGTCATGAGTCGTCATTTGCCACATAATTTGTAGATTATGTAAATTCTATATGGGAGAAATGTAATGTGAAGTGGAAGTCCAAGGGTCATCATTGTAATGTGAAAATCCAAGTAGGAAGTCAAAAGGTCATAGAGAAGTTGAAGAGTCGTGAGGGTAGTCCAAGAGTCACAAGGGAGATGAATGATCACCCCATTTGTTATATATACACACTCATTTCTCATGTAAAGTACTTTTTACCTTAGCTCCTCATACTAGGCATTGGAGAGGAAAATAATTGTTTGGAGGAGCAAGTGACAACTTTAATACTCCACTATTGGGGCTAGTGGTGTTCATTGTCTTAATGTATCTTGGAACTTTTACTTAATTCAGAAGCTTGTTGAGCCAAGACACATTCATACATATGTCGTGAATATTTTAAGACTATTCTTTAAATGTTTTCAATGTATGTTTTTTTCACATCTACTAAGGAAATTGAAATATTTCGGTGGCTTTGGTACTTATCTTGTTGAAGGTGTGTTGTATTTTCTTTAGCAACCATTTCTTCATTGCAAACTTTTTTTCCAATTGATCAATGATTCATTCAAATGTATATGCTCGTGTGCCTTTTCTAGATTAGTACTATTACTTGTCTTTAAAGAGCCCAATTTTCTCTTCCCTTTCGGTAGAAGGACCTTGATAATGTCTCCATCTGAACATTTCACAAGGCATGCTCACTTGCTGATCCAAAGATATCTATGTATTACTCTCTTGTGTTGAAATTTGCAGCCAAATAAAATCTACAATAATACATGACAACCTAGTCTATCCTTTGGATAGGGATCCTACTCAAAATGGTGTGAGGTCTAATTGGGACTTCACATCAGGGAGACTCCCTTGGTTGACAGATTTTCAGCAACATCAACAAAATGGTGCTAGAAGGATGGCGAGATGAAAGGATGTACCCGTTGAGTTTGTTTTGAATCTTTTATCTGAAATGGCTCATCCTCAAATCATACTCCCGGGGTGTTTTTCTAATTTATCCCCTAGTGAACTTTAAATCCCCAGTGAGTCTCTTCATGACTTGTCTCAACTCAAGTTTTATGGTGAGGATGATACATCCATTTCCGAGCATGTATCTATTTTCCTTAATTTCTATGAGTACTATGAAATTGAATGTTAAGATGTGGTTTGTATTCTTTTTTGCCTCAACCTTGAAGGTCGATTTAGCCGATGATGTCACACTCTACCACCTGCTTCCATTCATTCTCCTGAACACCTCATCAAGGAGTTTCATTTAGCATTTGATAGGTATGATTACCAAGATGTTTATAAAAGGATTAATCAACTAAGAATGAAGCCTAATGAATCATTTGAGGATTTTCTAATTGATTCCTTCACCTTTGTTATGAATTTACTGAAGGAGACACGGATTGGGATTTCTTTAAAAAAAAAATCGAGTGTTTCATTCATATCTCTTTACATGGTGAATCTAAACCTCTTGATATTTCTCCTTCCCCAACTCTTGTAATACATGAGACACCCCTAATTTCAAAGGATGAACCTGTTATTCCTTTTTTTCCTTGTCCTCCTCCTTTTTCAGTTCTGTTGTAGGTGCCTCCTTGTGATCATAATAAGTGTTGGAAACATGCAAATAAAATTCCTAATCGATCTTCTCATCCTCCTTCTTCTTTTCATGATTCAGATCCCATGGAGGAAATTCTGGAATGGTTCATGAGGCCTACAGTGAAGACTAATGTCTCTATTCCTCAAGATGATGTTATTACTCATAATTTAAATCCTGAATTTGATTTGGATATTTGTCATCCTCTATCATCTCTTTCTCATGACCCTTTGTCCCTCAATCTATCCAATCAATCTCTTCCAAATCCAAGCAGCGAACAGGTGCAAGGTAGTCACATTTTGCAAATAGAAGAAGGAAGGTGAGGATTCTTTCGATCTTTTTCTCTGTTTTAGAGTCCTCCGTGTGAAGATGGTGTTGCCTCACTCTTGGTTAATAACGAATCTAGTAATCTCAATCATAAATCAAATGAAATCAATTGTCCTAATCAATATGAGGTCTTGGGAAATAATCATTATGATGAGGATGACTCCCTCAATGTATATGATGATGAATTCCTAAGTGAACCAACTAATCTTTAGTTTTTCAAGAATATTTTATTTCAAAAGATTTAGATCTAAATCTATTTCGGTCAAAGAAGATTCTCTTATGAACACTTCTTCATCTTCACCTCCCTATCCTTTGTGCTCTATTGTTTTCGAAGCATCTACATGCGATGAAGATATTCCATGCTCTTCAAGTTCTTCATTGGATGAGTTCACTTCTCAATTGACACAAGGTAGTGAGGTTTTCCATGATGAAAAAGAAAACAATTAGATCATTATGTATCCTTTTCATCCCATATCATCTCTTGTTTTACATGAAGACAACTCTTCAAATCAGCTTGCTCATGAAATTTCTCTGATTCATACATCTCTAGACTTGCGATCAGAAGAATCTTTCGACTTGAGTAATCTGGTTGTTGAAGTTGTAAAATTTGATCAAATCAGTGATAGAGATGGATGTCATCTGATTATTAGTGGTCTCATCGAACTTAGTGAAAGAAACTATCCTCACGCCATGCATGATTTGATTCAATATTCAGAATGTGATTTTACAATCCTTGAAAGTTCCGAGACTTGTTAGTAAATCAAGGCACTTAAACTTTTGTTGATGGTTATGTCAGGATCTTGCAACTTTAGTAAGAATCCCAAACTAATTCAGATTTGATTTTCCTTACAAAATTATTCTCTCTGCATGGTTTCACTCAATGTAAATTCCTTCTTGAAATATGTTTGGTATTGCAGATATAGTATTTCAAACTTTCAAGATTCGGTTTCTGATTTGATTCAATATTCTGTTCAATTGATTCATCTCCATGCAAGGATCTTGTTCTTAACTCAAGTTTGAAGTGTGTATCTCTCATAAAGGCATGGAACTATGAATTTTATCAGTTTAAAGAATGTCATTGGCCGAAGGAATCATGTCTATCAAATGAATTTTAGAATAGCCAACTCTTAATTTTTCTTGTGAATGTTATATTGCTAATTTTTTTTCTTCATCGCACCTGAAATCCTCTTGAGCACTAGTGAATGCATGGGTTATTTAACAAATCAAATTATTCTTCACTCATTTTACCCTTACTGGTTTCATGTGTTTGCTATACTAGCATTCCTTTTCACTTCTTTTGATGACTACGATGTTGGTGCAGTATGTAACCAGCTACAAGAAATGGTTTCTTATATTCATCATGAGAGGAAATTGGTTCTATTGTTTAGAGCATTCGCAGAACTATTCAAAATAATGTATCCTTGTTAATTGGAAACTGGGAATCTAATGGTTTAATCATCCCATCAAATCATGATTTTGTCTTTGATCACTGTCATTCAACTTACCATTTTTCCATCAACACATCCAATGACAGATGTTTTAAATCCTTTGATCTTTATGGTTTAGCATCTCACTATCTAGGTACTTGTCAAGCAATTGAGGCACTTCAACACTCATTGATGGTTATGTCAAGTCCTCATTGTCTTTACATGTTGGTTGAATATGATCAGATCTATTTTCCCTTACAATATTCTCACCCTAATCCCACGCCTCTAATTGAAAATTCATCTTTTCAAGGATCTCAAAGTTCTCAAGAGGATTATTTTAAATTTCATGATCTAATTGCTAAATGGTTGTAGCAATCTTACCTAGAAAGCTCCGTCACAAATAACAAGTTTTGATCTTTCCTCATGCTTGCTAAGAAGTACAGTGCAAATGAAGATACATTCACAAGAAGCTTATAAGGTTTGTTTAACTATGGTCTTTGACGGAAAGGTAAGAATGCCAACTTGTTAGAAGTAGTGGATGTGACACATATTTATTCCAATAGGCAATACCTTCTATGTTTTGTGCAATTTATTCAATCTCTTGTCATTTCTATTGTGCATCGATTTATATTAGTTTTAATCGATCATTATTTTTGTATGTAGTTCAGGAGAAACTATGGTGGCTACATTGGAAATTTCATTATACGTGAACCTGACCTTCTAGCTAGTTAGGTTAGGAGTAGGTCTAGTGGAAAATTAGTATCCCTTGCACATGCATCCTACACTTGCTTTTATATTATTTCATTTGTTTTCTATTTTTGTCTCACATTTTGTTGACTGGTTTAACCTCCATTTTTTTTTTCCTTTGTATTTTGGTTCTCTTGTTATGTCTTGTCTCTCCTTTTATGTTTTTTTAATAAGACTTCACATGAAAGATGTTCCTTTGGGCTCAAAATACAATGTGGAAAAATAGAAAATGGATTTGTGGCACTACAACATTTGGCTAACCTCCAATCCTTCTTCTTATTCTTTTTTACACCTTTTGGTCGATGATGTTTTGATGGATATATGATCCTTGCGTAAGGAAAGCTTTGTGTCGAACCATGATATCTGTGTATATTCAGGAAACCTTACGACTACACTCAGTATTTTTTGTTTCAGTGTTTTCCCACACTAATCCAACCAACTAGAGAATGAAAAGGGGAAAATCTAAATGAGCAAACCAAAATTAGAGAAACAACCTTTTATTCTCTCAATAAATCGGGATCCCTCTTTCGCCCATAAAATTAATAAGTGCCTATGCACAATCCTATATAACATACATAAATAAAGGGCGAAAGAAGAGACAGGATTCCTGCGAAGAGAGGTGAAGCAAGAAACCCCGTTGAGGTAATGTCTAGGCTTGTTGGAAGTGGAGTAATGTTTGTGTTCCTATAGTGACTCCGTTGAAGTACTTTCCAGGCCTGATGGCAGCGGAGCAACGCCATAGATGAAAAATTATACTCTGAAAATCTAAACCTCGTGAACTATACAACCCTTTCCCGTTTCAAAACATTATGATGTGGATGGATTTCTGATTGTGTTAAACCAAGGAAGGACAAAGCAGACTATGTTTATGCATGGGGTAAGTTTGGAAACCAGAGTCATCTAAATGACGAATCAATACTCCCTGAGGATCTATACCCTGCACGAAATATTTGACTAAGGAAGAGAAGCTGGAGTTCTACTAGTGTGTCACCAATTGTTGTCGTTGTCACAAACACCCTCCAAAATATTTCCTATACTTGAATTTTGGAGCCTACCATGGATCTTGCAATCGGTCATTCCATATTCACTTCTTGGTCGGTTGATATTTTGTTTAATTCTTTAAGCTCCCTTCTTGGGTTGTAAGTGTTGAAGTCACCTACTCACACATGCTCAGTCCGTAACGAATTCATGAGTGCATTACTTCATGCAAACTTGAACTGGCCTATCATATTCCATCAAGACAGTGTTTGTGCAATTTTCAACCCATGTCGACAGTCAGTGTGCACTGTCATTGACAGTCTCTCACTTTTGGTTGTGTTTGTACTTCTATTTCAGTTAGTTTTTCCAATTGTGGCTTTTGTGCAACTTCGCTTTCGTGAGTGTCATTTTCACGCTTTTGACTGTTGCTTTCACTTGATTTCACTTTAATTAGTGTCATTTTCATGTAATTTTCACTCTAGCATGTGTCACTTTGACTGTCATTCGCATATCGCAAATGTCGTTCACACTTTTCCCTTCATATAGAAAATGTCATCTTTTGGCATAGGAACTATCGCTTATCATGTAAAGTGGAGTTTTGGCTTGTTTCAGGGGGTAATATTTGTGTTAATGAGTTTTCCTTATCATGTAAACATGAATCACACTCATTTCCAAAGTTTTGAGCACTATCGTACAAGTGTTGTCACTATTGTCGCAAAGTGTATCTTTAGTGTCACAGTTGGAGTGAGTTCTTGCAATGTTGTCACATTGAGGAAAGTATGGTGTTCAAGTGTTTTGATTATTCCATCTTGTGTCATGAAGTGAACTAAGTGTGTGATCATGTTCAAGTCTTACTTTTGTTCAACTTCATCTCACTGATCTAAGAGTTATTCAAAACTAGGAAAACTCCCCGACCATGCCACTCAACTTCATTCAGCCCTCCTGGACTATGCACTGCACAGTCTCAGTACTCAAGAAGAAATCCTATCTCTTGGCACTATGAAATGTGCAATATCTGCCTCCCATAACTATGCTTTGTATAATATTAGTGCTCAAGACCAACCCTTGAGCTCCAGAACTATGTAATTCTCATCTCCGGCTAGGTGAACTACGCATTGTGCTGTCTCAGTCCTCAAGCCTCAGCCTTGAGCTACTGAACTACACAACATCATAATCACATGGCCTTATTTCCTTCCACAACTATGTAGTATGGAAACTCAGTTCTCAAGCCTCAAGCTTGAGCCCTTAAACCCCTCAACTACATAATATTCCAACTTGTTCTCCTGCCAAAACTGCTCATTGGGAAAATCCAAGCCTCAAGCCTCAACGTTGAGCTCTTGAGCCCCTCAACTGTGTAGTCACCTAGTCTATCCTCTCATAAATGTGCATTGGGAAACCTCAAGTCTCAAGCCCCAACCTTGACCACTTAAACCCCTCAATTGTGCAATCCTCTGACCCCGACCATCCTAAAGTGTACACTGTGCAATCTCAAGCCTCAATCCCAAATCGTAAACTACACATTGCGTAGTCTCAAGCCTCAGTCTCAGACTTTGGTCTCTGGAACTACACAATACTTGACTCAAGCACTCCATCAGTCACCTGGTTCCACCCCTAACAAGTGATTTCATGAAAAATGTTAGATTAGGAGTTTTCGAATTTACGTCAGCTTTCATGAGAGGTTTTCAGTTGTAGATACTCTATATTATCATGACAGGATGATGACAGAGGAAAACGAGAACGAGACCATACTAGAAGACACTTGTGGAGTCGAAGGGATAAGATGATCATCATGCGAGAAGATGAAGGAACATCAGAGTATAACAAAAGATCAAAGGTCAAGGCTGCATGAAGACTCCATACTGATTCATAACCCTTTGGAGGATGAATATGAAGAACAAATAATATCTTTCATGAAGATAAAGTATTGCATACATCTTTTATTGAAGACAAAGCAACAAGGAGGACAAATTTGCACTACCACATCATCATGCAGTCCATGTCATCAATGTCATGTCATGTCCTGTCACGAGTCATCATTTGCCACATCATTTCTGGATTATGTAAATTCTATATGGGAGAAATTTAATGTGAAGTGGAAGTCCAAGGGTCATCCATGTAATGTGAAAAGTCATGTAGGAAGTCAAAAGGTCATATTCGAACAGTCATGAGGGTAGTCCAAGAGTCATAAGGGAGTTGAATGATCACCTCATTTGTTATATATACACCCTCATTGCTCATGTAAAGGAATTTTCTCATTAGCTCCTCCTACCAGGCATTGTAGAGGAAGATAGTTGTTTTATAGGTGCAAGTAACTTCTCTAATTCTCCACTATTGGGGTTAGTGGTATTCACTATCTTGATGTATCTTGGAAATTTTGCTTAATTTAGAAGCTCATTGAGCCAACATGCTTTCATGCATATGTCATGAATATTCTAAGGCTATTCTTTAAATTTTTGCAATGTATGTTGTTTTCATCTGTACTAAGGAAATTGAACTATTTCGATGGCTTGGTGTTGTGTTGTTCAACAACCCCCCCCCCCCCCCCCCCCATTTATTGATTTAATAGTTAATATTCTATTAATAAATGGGGACCCTTTATAAAAAATCCTCCCCAAAAAAAATTAGCACTTAAAGGCTTTCTTTTTAAACTATTAAAAATAAATTGCTAAATAATATAAGGTATCAAGTCAAATCCCTTTGAGACTAAAAATTCTTGCTTTATCACATATCATTGGACCATGTGTGTCAAAGGTTAATTAACAACCAGGATCCGTGAATTGCGATGGAAGGGATCATCGTAATAAACTTAGGATATCATTGAACTTTCCATTTAAAGCTAGGACTTAAGGCATTTCTTGTAAAATGAAGCGCCTATCCCAATCGCATATCGACTTTCACAAAAAGAACAACTCACAAAGCCTATTCAAATATGTGAACTGCGATATTGTGGTATAACAAGCCAATACTTATCGCACCGCGGCACTTTACTTAAAGGCCAATCTTGTGAACTACAAAAATTTTGCAAAACACGATATAACCCAGACCCGATAAAAATAAATGTTATAAACTATAATTTAAGTCTAGCGCTTAGTAAAAAGGCACTTTACGCAATAATTATTCATTTAGGTAGAGTGCACTCTAAACAACGAAAATTATGTCATTCACCTTGCATCTCGCAGAATTCTAAACAACTCCAAAAAACGCACAACCAAAAATGCGACATTGCAATTTGCCATATTGCAATAATCTTATCGCAATCACATAATCATCGTTTCGTACTTTAAACTCGCCACCTTAAAGTTTTTCCCTTCTGGTTTGCGATGCAATAGTTTAAATGAGTAACAAAGGCCATGATAAAAGATCTTAGTGCATATTTAATAAGTTTTAATGGCATTTATGTTAAGAATGCCTCGACGTGATTTGATATATTTCTTTTTCATTTCAAATAAAAGTTCCTTTCTTGTCACCTTTCGGGGTTAAATGTATCATTTAATTCTCATTGTCACTTTTGCTTTGTGTTTATCCGATAATTTCCATTTGATCCATTTCAGGAAACCTCCGCAGAAAACAATGTTGGAAAGAATGGCGAAGAAGGGAAAGGTGACTGCATCTGAGAAATCAAACATTATACCACTTTTCTCCAATACCACATGGAGTAAAGATAGAGGAACCGCTACATGGGAAACCATGTATAACCTGTTAGAAGAAGAGAAGTCGAGGCCACTGGTAACAAAGGCCACGGATGATGTCCAAGAATCATATTACGCCTCCTATTTTGAAACAACATGTTCATTCCTACACCGAATAGCTGCCAGACCAAAGATATTACCATACACAGATATGGTAAAATGGGTAATTGATGATGTAGATGTCTCAGACAAGACTTTTAGGAATAAAAGGCAAGAGGTCATGGGTTCTTTCTCACCAGACAATCTATGACTAATGTACCAGCTACCAAAGCCTCAAAATATCTATAACAAAGAATTCCTTAAGCATTTCTCCAAAGAGAACGAGGACTAGTTGGAAGTTACACAGAACTGGAGGTCAGGCGGAGGCAAATTCAAACAGGATAAATCTAGTATGTACTCAATAACATCCCTCTCTGCCCCTCATAACTTTGCAGCAGTAATGTAGTGTAGGTTATTAGGTAAACCCGAAAGCACCAAATTTTCTATGGAGTGGCTCCTGTTAATTGATGCAATAGTTAATGCATCAATTATGAACTAGAGTAATATTTTATCAGATAATTTAGCAAAGGCAATTATGGAATATAGAAAAAAGAGAAGTGTTTCTTCAAGGAGTTTCTCCCCTTTCTTTATGAGTGCTTTTTTTATGGACGCAATTTGTTTTTGTTCTCAGTTTTTGAACATGGGATAGAAGTGGACTACACAGAACCCGCTCCCCATCCATATGTACCATAAAATTTTGTGGGATTCTCAATTCCATCCCCATTTTTACAAAATCTGCCAAGGTTTTATACTGCCTATTCATAAAATTGTTTTTGATGGAACATCCCCTAGGTTTTCTGAAGAGGCCAAAGTAGACATCTTTCCAGTTGCTAGATGGTTCAGGGAAGAGACATTCACCTACATTAGAGTTTTTGGGAGCATTTCTTCTCCACATGTCCTCACATATTATGTCCCATACAAGCTATTAGCTAGGGAAATAGCTTACCAGACAACAAGGGACGACAGTTTAACCAGAAGCCTGAAAGAACAGAAGAAATCCATTTAGCCAGCCTTTCCATTACAATGTGGTGCTTTCACACTACACGACTATGGACATGCAGTAAAAGAAGCATAGATTATTATGTCTCTAAAATTAGCCACAGTTTCAGGGAGACAATATGAATTGAGTCACGTTGCTAAAGAATATACCACTATGGTGAAAGTCAAATAGTTCATCCATGAAGAGGATGCCTATGATGACCTCTTTCAAGAAGTAGAAACATTTTCACAAGTCCTACATTTGGCATCATTATTGTTGAGCTCGGAAGATATTAATGCTTTTCATGTGTATAGGAATAAGAGACTGTTAAAGGTCCCATTGGACCTATTACAGATAGAACCAATAAGAGAACCAACTCCTAGTGTAAGCTTGGAGGGAAGTTCAAAAGAAAATTCTTAAGATGAAACCCAAGAGAAGTTGACTCATGAGTATGAGCACTCAGAACGACAATCTCAAAATGGTGGAGGAAACAAAAATAAAGAGTCTAAGAAAGATACAGCTGGAAGTACAGAGGAAATAGCCAAACAAGCCTTGGCAAAGAAGCAAGCAGAGGTTGCTTCTACTTCAGCTCAATCAGGTAAGGCTTCAGTCATTGACCTGGAATAGTAATGGGAGAAATTCAATAAGAAGCTCCATATAGACACAAATCTTGAGGAAACATCTGAACTGCAAACCCCCAAGCAAACCCAACATAAAGAAAATCCAAAAACAACAGAGCAAGGAGCTACAGGTACTCAAAACATTGAGGTTATCCTTACTTTTCATACTTCTGAAATTGTCTTGAGAATTGAAGAGATAACTCCATTAGATATATTCTACAGTCCTACTCATAAGGTTGTAGTTAAAAGACAAAGGAAGAAAAGGAAACTAGACACCACGGTTGTTACAACTCTAGAAAATGAACCAATGGATGTTGTGTGGAAGGACACCCCTCTTGACCCCATCATAGAATCTCACAAAGTTGTCATAGTCCACAAGAGCTTATGCCACAACTACCATCGATAAGGAAATGGAATTCTGAACGCTACTAAAGGAAAAGGAACATAAAATTAAACTGCTTGAACAACAATTAGCACAAGAAAAATCTTATCAGCAAGAAGAACAATAGGTAGCCTAGCTTCAGAGGGAATTCGAGCAAATGAGATTACAACACTAGGCCAACTTATCAGAAAAGGATTCGTAAATTTGTCAAATGCAAGCCATGGTGGATAAATTCAAAGATAACCCACAAATTGACGAATTAATCAAAGAAGTAGTCAGCCTCAATTTCCTATTAATGCAGTAAGAAGAAATATTCTTCCAGAAAATCTCACAGATAAATCCTTACTGTGAGACAAGTGATAAATTGACAAACCAAGTAATTGATATGAGGTTTGAATACAAAGAAATCCACAAAACATTTTCTGAATTTATCACCTAGCAAGAATTTGAGGATGGAAGATAGACTGACTTACTAGTAGTGGAAGAATCCCACAAATATATTCTATTTACAGATGGGGATTCATGGTTGAAACAGGCAAAAAGGGCGACAATGATAGTAGCAAGAGCAACAAGCAGTATAATAGAATCCGTAAATGAAAACCTCCATGGTGCCAACCTTATCAAAGAGTGTGTACCAGGGTTTCTACCAAATGTCAAACAACTAGAGCAACAATGGAAACAGATAGCACAGGAAATGGAAGAGGCAATTAAAAAGCTAACCAGGATGAATTGGGAGACATACTAGCAATTTCTAGTAAAACCACACAACTAGTGGATGACTCTGTGATGTTTAACAACCTCCACATGAAAGATGGTGCCAGCTTTATCAGATGCCATATTTGTTGGGCAGTTAAAATCCACAATTAGCTAGCCACCTTAGCCCAAGCCAATGATCGACATCTGCAACCTTAGAGATCAAGTTAGCAGATTAACTTAGTTCAAGTTCAAAGGAGCTATTCATTAGCTTAATTCTATTTTTAGTTTTATTTTTTCCCACTTTGAGGAAGTTTGTTTGAAACCTCCTCAGTTATTTTTGTAATAATCTATTTTGAGACATGTATTTTAGTATTTAAACCCCTCTCATGCATTTAGAGAGGGGTCCAGAATTTTATCAAAAACACTTTTCAAGAGTCAAGACAATACACTTCTTTATTTTTGGGAAGGTTTTGATGAAATGAATGGAACAAGATCTATTTTTCTTTGAATATCTGGCATGTTCTACTGAAATTACGCTTTTGTACTCTTAGAGTGTATTGGATTGAATGAAATTGGGTCAATATTGCTGAAGCACATAAGTAAGACTTATCATATATGGTACTTTTATCATATGATTATGTTTTATTTATGTATTAGCAATACTTCTTCTCTCGATTGTTTTATGTATGAAATTCTAAATTATAGTTCAACATTAGTGCACTTATGTATGATGTTTTAGCTATGATTCCATTTTGAATACATAAATGATTTTTATATGTGATATATTTCTCTCAATTATTTTTCCTAACTATTTATCCAAAACAATTATCGTTAAATGATTTCATTTCTTTTGGCAGTTGAATGATCTTTATTACCAATTGTTGTGAGACATCATTGTAGATCGCATATCTCATTTTATTCTCGGGTATATTTATAGTTAGATAATGTTAGATTAAGATATATGCATGTGTTTAATATTTAGATTAGATTATACTTAGTTGAATCATTTCCCGTTACATCTTATATCATCCCATCAACATTATCAAATCAATCCTCTCTAGGAAACTGGTCCCATTATCCCTAGTTGGAGCCACTATACCAAATGAAAAAGGATCTGCTTTCAAGGTCCAGACCGAGTGGTTATCCCCCATGTTTTCACAGCGAATTTCGAGGCTTCAACACTTTGGTACTTATCTTGTTGAATATGTGTTTTATTTTATTTAACAATTGTTTCTTCCTTGTGAACTATTTCATTGGTTGATCAATGATTCATTCACATGTATATGCTCATGTGCCTTTTCTAGATTAGTAATATTACTTGTCTTTAAAAGGCCCACTTTCTCTTCCCTTTCGGTAAAAGGACCTTGATACTTTCTGCAGTTGAACATTTGACAAGGCATACTCACTTGTTGATCTGAAGATACATGTGTATTACTATCTTGTTCTAAACTTTGTAACCAAGGAAAATCTACAAGAATACACGGCAGTCGGGCCAATACTCCATATGGGGCTTCTACTCCAAATGGTGAGAGTTCGAATTGGGACTTCACATCAAAGAGACCCACTTGGTTGACGGATTTCTTGTACCATCAACACTAAGTTAGTTATCTTCCTAACCAACCTAATGAATAACCCAAAATCTTCCTTTGTGCTTTGACTAATATTTTCTCCTTAAATGTTAAAATTGTTTGGCTATATCAAGGAGTCGAGAACATTTCCCTACTAGATAATAGAAACACCATAATTTCATTTGTCTTTAAGTTTCCCAAGAAACAAAATGTTATATCTATGTTATTAACAACTTTCATATTATTATTTGTAATGCAGGGTCTATGAATTATAGTGGTTGATGTGAAAATGTGAAACTTCAAATGGGTGAATATTCCCTGAAAAATCACATGCTTTCCATTAAACTTGGATGATGTGACATTGCTTTGGGTATTGAACTAATATCATTAGGCCCCATCTAGATAGATTTTCTAGAATTATATTGCCTAAGTTTTTGAAAACATGGCAATTCTTACATGCTTAGAGGTCTCAAAGGGAGTTCTTTAGAATCACTAGCTCCCAATGTATGGACAAGCTTATAAACAAGGGAATTTCTAGCATTATTCCAAATAGATTTGCTAGAATTATATTGCTTAAGTTTTTGAAAACATGGAAATTATTACATGCTTATAGGTCTCAAAGAGAGTTCTCTAGAATCACTAGCTCCCACTCTATGGACAAGCTTATAAACAAGGGAATTTCTAGCATTATTACACAATTCCATGTTATTCAAACCTTTAAGTATCTTATTCATCTAGTGCATCCAAATTTGTGGTTAGTAATGGAAAAACACAATTAAGTCTTCGAACATCCCTAAGGATTACCGCCTTCACACGAGAAGCATGATCATAGCCTCTAATTACTTGGTAGCCTACCACCAAATGTGCACCCATATCATCATCCTTTTTCCCAAAAGAATGAAATTGAAAATATTTTATACAAGCTATTAGATGATAGCATCATTTTTCTTAGTTCCACTCCCTACTCTTATTCAATTATCGTGGTCCTCTAAAAATAAGGCACTTGGTGCATGGGTCGTGATTTTAACTCTCTTAACAACTTGATAATCAAGGATAAATTCCTTATTCTGGTCATTTATGATATCCTAGATGACTAACATGGATCAAAATGTGTCACCAAGCTTGATATTCACTTTGGTTGTCACCAAATTCACATCAAGGAAGCTAATATTCTCAAAATTACTTTTTGCACTCACAATGGGCATCACGAGCTTTTGTTTATACATTTTGGTGTTTGAAATGCACCTTCCACCTTAAATTAGAGCCTTATGAACCACATATTTAAGACACCTCTACATTGTTTTGTCTTGGCCATATTTTGATGACATCTTGGTCTACAATAAAACTTGGGAAACATATTTGGAACATGTGGGTCAAGTCTTACGACTCCTCCATAATCACTATTTATTCATCAAGCATTCTCAATCTAGTAATTTAGATTCTTTAGAAGTTGAATATTGGAGACATGTTATTAGTGGGAAGGGTGTGTGTGGTGCTCCTAAGAAAATTGAGGCAATGAAAGATTGGCCTTTTCCCAAGACCCTCAAATATTTTCATGGCTTTGTTCACCTCACAAGTTACTATCGAAGGTTTGTCCAAAACCATGAAAAAATTGCCACTCCTCTCACAACCCTACTAAAAAATATTTTTTTAGTCCGAACAAGGAAGTTGGATAAGATTTTTGAGTTTTAAAAGATGCTATGTGTACCATACCATTCCTTACATTTCCTAAGTTCTAATACCTTTTTTTTGGAATGTGATGCCTTAGGAAAATGAATTAAGACTATGTTAATTCAAGAGAGATTCCTACTCACCTCCACTAATAAGTAGTTAGGAGATAGAAACTTGATTAAATCCATATATAAGAAGGAAATTTTCGTTATTCTTCATGTCAATGATATTTCACATATTTACTTAATGGGGCATCGTTTCCAAATTAAAAATAGACCATCAAATCTTGAAATATTTCTTGGAATAGAGGCATCACTAGAGTGGAAAGTGTGGGTCACAAAAATGTTAGGCTATGACTATGGGATTATATATAATAACAGAAAGGAAAATGTGGTTGATAATGCTTTCCATAGGAATTATGATGATGAAGGGTCCGAATTGTGTTATCTTTCCTAGTGCCCAATTGGATATGGTTAGTGCACCGAGAATGACCAACAAATGCAAGGATAATGTACATGACCACAAGCTACAAGTCAATCCAGAACCAATCTTAGGTCACACTTGATAGGATGATGAGCTTTGCTATAAAGGTTGTATATTTTTTATTCAAGTTTCCTCATTTAAATCCAAAGCGTTATCCAAATTACACACCTCTCCAATAGTGGTTCATTATGGGTTTCATAAAACATATGGCATTTAAGCATTCATTATTTTTGCAAGGAATGAAGAAGGAAATTTGCACCTTTATGGTAGAATCATGAATGTAATACTTTCCAACCTCCAAGATCCTTACAACCATTTACCCATTCATGGCAATATGTGGGTTGACATTTCAATGGATTTTTTTATGGGATTACCAAAATCGAGAAACAAGTCATTAATAATGGTAGTTGTTAACTGCTTTTCTAGATCTGAAAACACCATTTAGGGCCTCCTCAATAGCCCAAGCCTTCATGGAAAATATTTTTAAACAACATAGCATGCTTAAATCCATTGTGATTGATATTGATCCTACATTCACCATTGATTTCTAGAATGAATTATTTCAAATTTAAGGTAGTGAATTGAATCTTAGCACAACATATCACCCCAAACCAATGACCAAACAAAATTAGTCAACAAAAGTTTTGAAATGTATGCTTGTTTAAATGGCAGTACAATATTACCTATGATGGTGCTACTAGATTTACCCCCCTTTGTGGTAGCCTATGAAGAATTTATTTTTTCAATGATCTCATACTTACCCAACCTCTCTAAGGTTTAGGAGGTGGACAACACCCTAACATTCCATGCTAACATTTTGTGACCTCAAAGATAATTTGGTATTTGCTTAGAATCACATGAAGCAACAAGGCAATCAACATCGCTACAAATGTCATTTTAAAGGAGGAGATTAGGTGTTCTTTCATTTCCAACCCTATAAATATACCTCACTCAAGGAGAAGAGATACTAGAAGTTAGCTCCTAAATTTAATGAATCCTATGCTATCCTCAAACTTATATATATAGTAGCTTACAAATTAGCTTTGCCTAGACATTCTAAGCTCCACCAAATATTTCATGTGTCCCACTTGAAGAACGTGCTTGTCTCAATCACATGACAAATATTAACATCGCAACTAGATGTTGAGAGATCATTAATGATGTTTAATTAATTTGTTATATGTTAGGTGTTAAACTAGCTATTGATTAGGGATGAGAAGGAGAGAGATCGAGATTTGTATTGAAGATAATGTTGTTGTTGTTGCTAAAATGTCACTTGAGTGCACTTTATACTTTCACCCAAAGGGGAGGATTTTTTCACAATTAATGGATTTGTTATGGTTTCATAAAGAGTTTAAGATACATGACCAAGTTGGCACTCACCTTAGTGATGATGATTTTATAGCTCATTGTTCTAGGCTACAACCTTCTCATTTTTTGATATGTAAGGAAATACCTAAGCTCTGAGATCTAGAATTGATCAATGTGGGTTACACTTAAAAAACATAGTGATATTTCGAAGAGGTGTTATGTTTTTTCTGTCGAAGAACATAAATATGTCATCTATAATAATCTTAAATTTGTTAAGATCATCGATCCATGAAATGAAAGAATAGATTTCTTTACTAAGTGCTTGGTATCTACTTTTGAGAAACCACGATCTAAAAGGGAAGAAATAAATATTGTCCCACTTTATCCAAATTAAAAAATCATGAGGGATGAAAATGGTGTACCTAGCATTGATTACATCTTCTAAAACTTGATCTGTATTTTTAATTCTCCATGACTACCCCTTTGAGGAATTTCAACTTTTTTCGCTTGGAATCAACATATGAAATTTAAATAATATCCAAGATGTGTTGTATCGATTGGGTGCATAGATCAATACCAAGGGATAAAATCACTTTTAAGGATGGGATAGGAATATTTCTCCAATCAAGAAATTTGAAATCATTGAAATAAAGCATCCAAACATTGGAGAGGTCAAAACATATGTTGTCATATAAGAGTTTACATATGTTCTCTTTTTCGTAATCCATATTTCATTGTTTAGCGCCACTTAATGGTGAGAAAGATTTAAATTTATGTGTTATATAAAGGTACTTTTGATCTTTCATTATACATGGATATGAAGTCATTAAGAGTCAAGATGAGAATGGAAACTGCATGAATGTCTTTACAGAAAGGGTGAAGCAAATTATGAGGAGGCGATTACCTTATCTAAGATGGACCCTCCTCCACATTGGCGACTTAATAATTACTAAAGTTAAATAGATAATTTAAAAGTAAAGAAAAATAAGACCTAAATTCAAACTTCCATAACTCCATCATTTGTTGCAACCAAGAGTAGTAGTATAAATTTTTGGAATAAAAAGTTTGGACTAATTGTTGCACCTCGGAAAAAAATGTTCTTGTGCATTACCCACCACTTAGGGAACATGGGACTAACTACCCGCTCAAGATGATGTTTCTTTTTTGGAAGTTTACCAATTCCTGTTGGTTTTTTGTGTTACACTAAACCTTCACAAGGACATGGAGTACCTAGTTTTAGTTAGAGACAAAAATTACATTTTTTGTGGAACCATACAAGGGTGAAAGAGGGAATAAGAAAGTAGGAGGTCATTCAAAGAGGAGGTTTTGAACCCTTGGGATGGATCTTAGGAATCAAACCTAAGGATTATACCAATCATCTGCAAGTATGTTCTTTAAGATGTTGGTTTGTAAACTGACATGGATATTCCACTGGAAAGTTCATCACAACAGATTAAAAATTTGAAATCTACATTATTAGGGTTTTATTTTTATTTAGATTTTTGGTTATGTAGATTACAGTTAATTGTGTGTGCATGAAATTAAAATTATGAAGAAAATAGTAAACAATGAAATAGAAACTCACAAACCATTATTGACACAAGATATAACCTAGGAAACCCTTTCGAGATAAAACCCAGCTGGAAGGTGAGGTTGGTCTACTCTCCTTTTATGAATAGAAATGGTTGTGAGTACAAAGAAGTATCAATTGTGTCCCATCGGCTACTACAATGCACAATCCTCATTGTTTTCTCTATCTACTATCCCTCTTGGTTGTTTTTGTTCATCTATGGAACAAATGCACTCAAATGAATAGAACCTCCTTTCCTCCCAGTGGCCCAGTTATAACACAAACCGATAGATTACCAGTGGTTAGGTTTTACTACCTAAACTCTCAACTAGAGTTACAATATTGACTCTTATAGAGTCTTCTTCATCCTAATCACATGGTTGGCCCACTTTCCATGAATATTAGGGGTTGGCATGGCATCCTCTCAAATTATGGTGATGAAAACAAGAAGGTCAACTTTTGAGAGGCATAACTTTTACATACGCACTCCAATTGACACGATTTTTGTGCCCTTAGAAAGGTATTTGTGTGTATAACATGAAAATAAGGTGTGGTGCTAAATAAATTAAAAATTACCCCCCCAAAAAACCATTTGATGCCTCAAAATTATTCTGAAAGGTTTCAAACCTCAATTTTCCAAACTAGGTATCGCTGATAAAAATGGTCTTGTGAGTTTATTCCTCCACTTTTTCCACTCTAAAAGCATCAAGAAGTATGAGAAATGATATAATGATCCAATTTGGATCACGCCTCCCCATTTTGGGAGGATTTTGGCCCCCAAAAGCTTCTTCTGAATGAGGTGAGGAAACTTTTCCTCTACCTTCTCTTGGATGTACCATTTAGCGTTACCTGAAAGTTGTCATTTCAACCCAATCTACCAAAGATCATGTTGTCCATATCTTGTAGTTCTAGACCTCTTCTACAAAATTGTATCCTCTATCAACTCTAGTGCCAAATCCTCCACAAAAGGTAGGACTTCTTCCTCTTCTTAATCTAGTATAGAAGGTTAATAGAGCTTCAAATTCTCCACATTCAAAACTAAGTAAATGTGCATGTATTGGGGAAGAATAAGTCTATAGCCATTATCTCACACTTTTTCTAGTATCTCAAATGGACCATATCATAGAGCTTTGATTTTATTGCCAAGACCCTATAGCCTCTCCTTGTTCAATTGTAGCCATACTCTGTCTCCCACCTTGCACAACTTCTCTATTATTTGTTGCTCATGCCTAGTCTCATATTTATCTTGTGACTTTTGTAGTGTCTCATGTACCTATATATGGCTCTTCCTGATCTTCTCAACGATTTTTTCAGCCCTCAAGACTAACCATGTAAGATCCTCCTTCACTCCTCCTTGCTACCCATATGCAATATCAAAAGGTGAAGGAAGAAAACATCCAAAACAAGTTTCAAATGGGGACTTACTACTAGAAGTGTGGATTTATCTATTATAAGAGTGTTGTATATATACTATATTTTCATTCGAGGTATTTAGATGCTTCTGATTATAAACCCTCAAAAGCTACACCAGAGTCTTGTTTATTACTTATATTTTCCCATCTATATGAGGATGTAATATTCTATACCTCTTCAACTTCACATCCATCTTCTCCCACAATGTAGTTCAAAATGAACTGAGAAATATTGTGTCCATATCTAAAATGTTGTTGTTTGGTCTCCCAAAGTGCACCCAGACTTATCTAAAGAACAAGTTTGTTGCTTCTCGCCCATTGATGGTGTTTTCAAAGTGAATTAGAAAACATATCTTGTTGAACCTGTCAAATACCACAAACTGGTAGTCATGTTCCTTCATGGTTGTTGGTAAACCTCCCATAAAGTCCATGGAAATACTTTCCTAAGGACAAGTGGGTAATAGTGAGGGATGATATAGACCCTATTTCCCAGGATTGTTGGTGTAACAAAGCATGCATCCTCTTATGAACCTGGCTACCTGTTCGTAGATCTTGGGCTTATACACATACCTAGGCAAGTTGGCCATTATCTTCCCTACACCAAAGTGGCATTCAACCTTAGAGGTGTGAGCCTATCTGATTAGCTACAAATACTCACCTTTAGGAACACATAACTTATCCAGCCTGTAGAGTAACCCATATTAGAGATGGTGGTGAATGGTGTTTCACCATCATGCACATGACTTTGGTTCTACAACTATTGAAACACCTCCTTGAAGTCCTCACCCTCAGAATATGCCTCTCTATATGCATCATAAGTGAATGGCTCCATGTGCATCGAAGTTCCCAAAGTTGTGATCTTTGATGTGGGTGGCCTTGAAAGCATATCAACCAAATTGTTTGTTTTTCCCTTCTTATACTTGATCGCTAAATGGAACTGCTATAGAAACCCCATCCACATCTAATGTCTGGTCTATTTTATCTTACTCTAGGTATGCATGTACCATAATGGTTGGTGATCTGGGTGATTATTGTCTCCTTCCCATCAAACAGTGCATCCAGTTCTTCACAACTTTCACTAGGGAATAAATCTCCTTGTCATAGGTAGGGTAGTTAAGAATTTTCCCATAAAAAACTTCAGAATGGTAGCATACAAGTCTTCCACCCTCCATTAAGACCGCTCCCATATCATACCCACTAACATTTATCTCCACTTCAAAAGGCTGCTACAAATTTAGTAGTGCCAAAATTGGTGCTTGACTAATCTTGTTATTTAGCTCCTCAAAGGCTCGTTGCTAACCCTTTCCCCACTGGAAACTCTTTCCACTTGTTGTTATGGCATGGAGAGGTGTTGCTACCACTGAAAATGAGGCTATGAATTTCCTCAGGTATTGTTTTACCTCAATGAAACTCATAACCTCAAAAACATTGGTAGGAATTGACCATTTCATGATGGCCTCCATCTTGGCATGATATATCTTTAGCTCTCCTCCACCTATCACATACCTAAAATACACTAAAGACTATTGTGCAAACTCACACTTCTTGGGATTTTTTAGAAGTTGGTGCTTCTTTAATGTGTCCAACACCTGTGTCAAATGTGCTATGTGCTCCTCCTAGGTAGCACTATATACAGGGATATCTTCCAAATAGAAAATATCAAATGAATCTATCAAAGGGCACAATACATCATTCATTAACCTCATAAATGTATTTGGTGCAGTGCATAGGCTGCATGGCATGACTAACCACTCATACAAACCTTGCCTCGTTTTGAAGGTGGTCTTCCAGTTATCTTCTTCCTTGACTCAGAGCTAGTGATATTCGTACTTTAAGTCCATCTTGGTGAAGTACTTTTCTTGTTGCAATTGATCCAACATATTATCTATCATGGGAAAGGGGTACTTATCACTTGAGAGTGATTTTGTTTAACACCCTTAGTCAATACACATCTGCAAATTCCAATCCTTTTTTGGCACAATGATCATGGGTGACCCACATGGTGATGTAATCGATCGAATGACACCATGTTCTATTATTTGTTGCAATTGTTTCTTCACCTCACTTGCCTCTATATAATACTGTCTATACAACCCAATGTTTGGCAATAGTTGGATTTCGTCGTCCACTTCCATATATGGATATTGAAACTCTTCCAGTTGTTGTTTCTATTTCTTAGTACACCCCTCCAAGGATGCCTTGCCTCTTCTACAAAATATTTTTCTCTTAAAAATAGTAAAACATACTTCTTGTTCGAATTGATCAATTTCTTAGCTTGGTTGGCACTTACTAGCAAAAATTTTTACTTTCCTTTATGCGCATTAATGGTGAATGATTTTTAGTCCTTAACGAACCAATACTAGCTATATTTCTACATGAATATTGAATCTCGCATATACTATAGGGAATTTCAAATGTAACTCCACATACATCAAGCAAAACTACTTCTAGTTCTACTTCATCAATAAAATCAACACTAATGGCAAATCTAATTTTGCATTGATTTGTTACCTTCAACTCTACATCGTTATTACCCATCCCAATGGATATGGCCTCAAATGAGACACAAACTTCCAATCCAAATTTTTTGACAAGCTCTGTTGCAATGAGATTCATCTTTGATCCTAAGTCAAATAAAGCATCAATATTTTTCTTCTTGACTTGTATCTTTATATGGAAGAATGTGGTCATTACTTTCTCTTCCTATTGCTAATGGATACATAGATTCACCTCCTTTTGCATTGATGTATAATCAATCTTGTCATTCACACCCGAGACACTTTTAACCTAGTTGTTCGAATAAATGGTCATGGGATTATTCTTATTATAATATTTCTTTTAGTCCTTTGTGTTAAGTTTTGGGTGCAACTTCTAACACTTCTTCTTTGTATAGCCATAAATAATGTAGTGGTTGTAATGATTTTTGGGATCTTTGCACTAGTGTGTTGTGGTTGTCATGTTTTTATCTTTTCCCTATTTCCGCTTCTTCTATCCCTCCTTAGAAGCGTCATGTTTCCCCTTCTTGGATCCGCTTGATTTCCCTTTCTTCAGATCTATGTTCTCCAAGTATTGTGGCTATACACAAGCAAGCCTCATCTACTAATGTGGGATTGAACAACATCACTTTCTTTTGTAGATGGTTGTAGGTCCCCCCATATACTTAAGGAGTACATAAGGGGTATTTGGGGAAATACACGACATTATGTCCATTTTTCTGAACTCTATGGTGTACTCTTGTACACTTTTCCCTTACTTCTACTTGAAGTAATGCACCAGATCCATTGGATCTCTACATACCCAATAGGGTAAAACTTTGAATTTATGAGGTTTTTTTGTGTGCTTAGTGTACTAATCTATTTTGGAAAGGGAGTGTGCGTGAGTTTTATATTCAAATAATATGGTTGGGCCCAACCAACTTCATTTTGGAGATAGAAAAGTGCAAGTCCCCCCACTTAGTCACTAGACGATCTCCCTCCAACCTCAAGGTATTTGTGTGGATTTCCCACTAGGTCAGGGCATGGGCCTCTAACTTTAGTCACACAAATGAAATCTCCTATTATTACTTAATATGATGGACACTGAAATACACTTCTAATTGTTGAAACCAATGATTTAGCTTCAAATCGCTGATATCTCCTTGGTACTATTGATTTTTATGTATATGTCTTCTATATTGATAATTTCTTTTGATGATTTTATTCCTTTACATATTATTATCCATGACTTCATTATTAATCAAATCACACACAAAACATCAACACTATAACATTTAAGGCAGTAGGATCATAAAGAGATAGCCACACAAAGAACACAAGAATTTACACTTGGAAAACCCACATGGGGGAAAACCCAACAACCTTTCAATAGATAAATTCTTCAACCAATAGAGATACATCCTAGTCAAATATTAGGTCAAACCTGGTCCATCCTCTTAGTCAAGTCAATCAACTGGCCCATGAAACTTTCTCTAGTCTTTTATGCTGGGGTAGAATGTGTGCTTCATCTTCAGTCATAAACTTGGTCCTATAATTCCATTACACCACAAAGATTCATCCTTAAATAGAAATCCTCCACAGAGATTCAAATGAATTCAATAGAATGATTTGGTCCTGCATTAGGGCTTCAACAAAGGGAGATTCAAATTTCCTTCAATAGAGAGAGAGAGAGAGATGTGAATTTCATTCAAGCGAGGGATGTGTTTCATTCAAGAGAGAGATCTAAATTTCCTTCTTAGCTTCTTCGTTAACCTCAGGGAGATATAACACAAAATATTTGAATTTACATTGGACAATAGGTTGAATGCCTCAATACATAGTGTTTCAATGAGAAAAATGGGTTCCAACACGTTTGGGGCCGACCTAATCTCAAGGATCTAACTTGATCATTTGAAGAGGCTGGTGGTGACTAGGAGGTGGCTAACTTGGCTTCTTTTGGAGCCAAAAATTCAATTTTAAATTTTCAAATTTATTTCTTTTGAAACTAATATTTTTCTTTTGAACCAAGCATGAAGAACATGCTATTCAAATACATCCAAGGCAAAAAAAAAAAAAATATGAAGAATGATCATAGTTACAAAAAACAACAGGTACAACTTGATATCGACCTTTGCTTCAATTTTGAACAAATATTGTGAATGATTCACGACACTCAAAATGGGTTTATCTTTTTTAGGTCCTTCCTTTGGTTGGTTCTTAGTTTCTTCCTAATCTCCTAATCTCCCCTCTAATTTTTCTTTGGCATTATAACCCCCATCTTCTCTAAATATCCTGAGCTCATTAATCAAGGTCGACATGAAGAGAATCATATTAAGACTTATATCTACAACTTGTTCTTCTAGCTGTGAAAACCTCTCCTCTGCAAGATCAGAACAATCATTCATAGATTCATTAGCTTTGATTACAGCTTTAAAATTGTTGTCCTAGATGATCTAGATCCCCTTGAAAATATCCAAAATATACCCAAATAAGCCTACTTTGATGCCAATATTATCCATAAACTACTATGGATATTCCACTAGATAGTTTGTCACAACAGATATGATAAAACTATATTTAAAAATTTGAAAACTACAATATTAGGGTTTTGTTTTTATTTAGATTTATGAATATGTATATTAAGGTTAATTGTGTATGCATGCAAGTTAAAATTATGTAGAAAATAGAGAACAAAAAAATAAAAATCACAAGCCACGACTGACATAAAATATTACTTGGTAAACCCTTTCGAGAGAAAACTCAACCGGAAGGTGAGGTCGCTTTGCTCTCTTTCTCTTAATATAAAATGGTTGCAAGTACAAAGAAGTAAGTTATGTGTCCCGTGGGCTACTGTAATGCACCATCCTCTTTGTGTGCTCTATATCCTATCCCTCTCGAATATGTTTTCTCATCTATGGAACAAATGCACTCAAAAGAGTAGAACCTCTTTTCCTCCTAGTGGTCCAGTTATAACACAACTCAATAGCCTACTAGTGGTTAGGTTTGACTACCAAAAATCTTAAATAGAGTTACAATAGGTACTCTTCTAGAGTATTATTAATAATAATCACATGTCTAGCCCCTTTTCCATGAAAATGGGGGTTGGCATGGCATCCTCTCAAATTATGGTGGTGAAAACAAGAATATCAACTTCTAAGTGGCATAACTTTTGCATAAAGACTCTTATTGATGTGATTCTTATGTCGTTGGAAAGGAATTTGTTTGTAGAATATAAAAAAAGGTGTTATGATAAGTGACAAAGTTTTTCCCCTAAAAAATGCCATTTGATGTCTCAAAATTCTCACGAAATGTTTCAAACCCCAATTTTCCAAACTAGGTCCCACGGGTAAAAATGGTCCTGTGACCTCATTCCTCCATCTTGTCCATGCTAAAAGAATCAAGATGGATGGAGAAAAATATAATTATCCAATCTGGATCAATTGGTCACTTTTTCATGGTATTTCATCCATCTTTCTTCTCAGATATGGAGTTTGTAATCATGAAACTTGTAATGCCTCAAGCATATTTGTAGAATTTTGTGTCTTTGTTCCCTTATTGTTGTATTATCGAGCTCATTTGAAAATATAGTGAAGATATTTGTGGCTCTAACCCCTCATTTCCATCTATCTTTACATCTCTAATATTTGTTATAGAGTATTAAAGTATGCAACTTTGAGGAATCAAATCTACCACCCTCATTGTTGTTAAGTGAAAGTGTTTTGTTATACATTGTACTCCATTTAAGGATATTCTCTTTCATTTGATATGCTTTAAATTATTGGATTGTTTCTTGGAGGCCTCAACATAATTTTATTTCTTATATTTGAGAATGAATACACTACCACCTTCTTTGAAGTTCATTAATAATTTTGTGTAGAATATATGGATAAATTGATAGATGGACATAGGAAGAAACCACACAATAAAAGATACTACTATGTGAATAAAATTTATTGATCTAATTGCTTGAATCTAAATAAATAAATAGACCCAAAACTAATAACAATAGACGTGCTAATCTTATCTTACACATGCATGACTGACACTCCCTAAATTTAGACACAATGTAAATTGTCAGAAACTATCATCTAATTGGGAGTAAGTGGGAATAATTAACACATTCCAACACTCCCCCTAAATTATGACAACTAATTCCTATTGGTATAGGTATAAATTAAGCTTACAATACTTAATATTAAGTCAAAAATATGTTTTACTTCTGCATGTTGGTGCAACTTGTCCTCATTTGTATGGCGTACAAGCTTTTTCTTGCTTTTGCTCCAAATTTTATTTCTAAATATATTCTATTTTCTTTCAACATTAGCTTTACATTGGCCTTCTTATTCAATATCTCCTTGTATTTGGTGTCATATTCATTTAGTTCTTCTTTTGCATCTACTTGTGCCTCATCTACTGTTGATTGAAGTTTTCTAACAATATTTGTAAGACAAAAAACTTCTTCATTTTCTTCATCTCTCGTTTTCTACTTCTTGTCGTTGCAGTCAACAACAAAAAATTTCTCACACTTGAATTTTGGAGCCCACCGAGGATCTTATAATTTTTCGCTCTATGGTTACTCCATGATCATTTGGTGTTTTGCAAAGCATTCAAGTATTCTTCCTAATTTCAAATTGTCGATTCACTTTCACAAGTATGCCCAGTCTTTGATGAGTTTATGAGCATGCTTCCTTTATGCTAGCTTGAACGAGCATAGCACCATCAATAAAGATAGTTCCTGTGTGATATTCAACTCATGTTGACAGTCAATGTGCACTTTTATTGAGATTCCCCCTCACTTTGTTTAATTTGTACTTATATTTTGGTGAGTTTTCTCAACTATCATCTTTTGTGCATTTTCACTTTCACATTCATGGTTGTCGTTTTTTCTTTTTTTCACTTTGATAAGTGGAATTTTCATGTTATCTTTTCTCTGGCATGTGTCTCTTTCAATATCTTTCGCATTTTACAAGTTTCATCTTATGTTTTCCTCATGTTGTAGGTGTCATTTTTGTGATTTTTAGTCTTACATATGTCACACCTTCGTACATCGCAAAATTTAGTTATGGCACACTCTTATGCATTAGATGGTGTTACATATCATTATAATATGTGCTCGACACATTCCTATAGCTTAGTGCACCATTCAGTCACAGTCATAATAGTTGTCGTAACTTGTGTTCAAAGTGTCATAATGTGTCATTCTAGATTCCTTCTATCTTGTATTGATGGTTTTATGTGTTTGATCCATGTTTGAGTCATGTCTAGATGCATTTCCCTATTTTACTCTGTCAATCCCACACTTAGCCATTTTGGAGCCCTTTTTGGTCCTTCATCCCATTGCAAGATGTGAAGTCGTCAACCCTCTTACCAAGTGCAAAGCTCATCCTATCCATGGGCCTCAATGATGCAATCCTACTCCCAAATATTGGTGCACTAAGTTCCTCTCAAGATCATCCCAAATCTGTTACACATTATGAAGCTCCCAAGGGGAGTCACTTGACCCTTCTTGCCCATAATGACTCACTACACAGAGTTTTGGTTACCTTTTCCTTGCATGACACATAAAGTGCTCCTAACTAATAGCATGAACCAATTATACACTTTTGCAAAGGAAAACCATGCAATCCAAGATCCTCCTATCCTCCCAGTGTAGGGAAAACCCTCATAGACAAAAGGGCTTCATCCTTGTGGCCTCCATCAATGAAAAGTGCACTCCAAATGGTCAAGCACCCACTTTTGTGTCAAAATACACTATCCTAGGATGAAAAGTGCACTAAAAATCAATAGTAACCCTTGTTGAAGAAAATTGTGATTTATCTCAAGCCTCCTCGTCCTTTGAGCACATGGTATACTCTCGAAGGTTGCAGCCTCACCCTCCCCCCTTCCCCAATGTGATATGTGCCCAAGCTTGGATTAACATCTTGCTCTAGAGCACATAGCACAATAGGGAATATTGAATGGAGCCTCCTCCCCACCTTTGACCAGTCAAACTACGCTCTCCTTGAAGTATCCTTTCCCTTTAAGTGCATAGCGTAGTCCTAAAGGTTAAACCTTTCAGCTTCCCTCCTTCCCAATGTGCTCATGCACCCTAAGCCTTCCTTTGAACTTTACTTTGAGCACATGTCATGGTAGGGAAGGCTAAAGGATTCCTCCCCTCACCATTGATTGGTCAAATTTCCCTTTTAAGATTTCCTCTCTTTTCTTTGGAGCACACGGCGCATCCTTAAAGCGTGAACCTTTCCACCTTGTCCCTTCAGCTTCCCCCAGTGTGTTAGACCAAGGATAGCTCCTCTTCATAGTGCATGGAATAGTAAAAATTAATAGTGGAGCCTTTTGAAGCCACTGATGAGTTTAACTGCACCCTCTTAATCAAGCCTCTACCTCTTAGGCCAATCATGAGCAAATCATTCCATGGCCTAGGTAGTGCTAGAATATATGTTTTTAAGAATGATCTTGCCTCGTCATGAATTTTTTTCATTGGAAGGACTACCTTCTCAGCATGACAAGGTGATTCTCAAGAGTAGATAGCAAGGAGAAAACATAAAGAAGCACCTGCAGAGAAGAAGCACTGAAGAGAGCCATCATGGGGACATGAAGCAGATCATGAACCGAGACAGAAATAAGATATTGCATGATGACTCAGAGGATTATGATATTGATCAAAGACCATTAGGGGGGTGAATATGAGAAACAAAGTGGATATTTCATTAAGATGAAGCATAGATTAGATCTTTAATCAACAATGCAAGATGAAGCAACAAGCAAGACAACTTGGCATTTCCACCTCGTCATGAATTCCATGTCATCATTGTAAGGTTGTAACTTGTATGAGTGTCATCATAGTGGTCAATGCATGTCCATGTGTCATTCCACATCATTATGTGGAATGTAATGATGTATTCTGAAGAAAAGGACAAAATGTAATGTGTGGAATTCCAAGAGTCATATGTGGAATATGAAAAGTCCCTTAGTCATATATGGACGAAATGTCTTTAGGACGAGTTCAAAGGTCATTTAGAATTTCAAGAGTTGTTTAGAAGTATAAAGGACATATTAATAAGTCCAAGATTCATGAGGGTAGTCCAAGAGTCATGAGGATATGAAAGGTCATTCCTCTTGTTATAAAATCAACCTCATAACTTGTGAAAATTTCTTTTGGAGGCTTAAGCTTTGGAGAGCGAATCTTGGCTTCTCTATTTGGAAAAGGAGAGAAAATTATACTTTGGAGAAGCAATTAGTGGCTTAATGTTCAACTATTGGAACTAGAATCTCATCATTGTAACTGTGTACTTGTATATTCCATCTTATAATTGAATCTTGATGATCCATCACAGTTTCATGCATGTATTGTGAATGTCTTAGGACTATTCTTGGGATGTTTACGGTATATGTTTTTTTCATATGTACTAGAGAAATTTAACTATTTCGGTGGATTTGGTACTTATCCTATTGAATGTGTGTTGTATTTACTTTAAAATCATTATGTGAATTATATCTCTAATGAATCTTTTTATGCTCTCATGTGTCTCTGTTAGGTTAGTACTATTACTTCCTTCTAGAGGCTCACTTTTTGTCTCCCTCTCATGAAGTTCTCCTTTTACATATTGCAAACTATGTTTCGGAATGTCAAATTACTTTTTAATTAAAGTTTTATGTATAGAATCTCTTATGTTATCCGTTGAAACCAAGACAAAGCTTTTTGTTATGGTGGTCAAGCCGATACTCTGGATGGGGCTCCTACTCCAAACGGTGTGAGGTCTAATTGGGACTTCACATTAGAGAGACCCAATATATGTTGGCAATATCCATCATCGTCAACATTTTGGTGCTAGGAAGAGGGATAGATGACAAGTTGTGCCTGTTGAGTATGTTTTGAATCTATTAACTTAAATGGCTCTTTCCCAAATCATAATCCCGAGATCTTTTTCTAAATATATTGATTTTACCATCCCTGCTGAAATCATACATGACTTGTCTCAATTTAACTTTGATGGGGAGAGTGAATTAACTATCCTCGAACACTTCTTCCAATTTATGCATTTTTGTCTTTCGAATGGAATACATTGTAAATATGTCATAGTCAGGTTGTTCACTCTCACATTTGAAGATCGAGTTAAGAAATGATGCCATATGCTACCTACTGCTTCTATCCATTCACTCAAGCAACTTGTTAGGGATCTTCGTGAAGCCTTTGATACATATAATTATCAAGATGTATGTGATAGAATTGGTTGGCTTAGAATGGAACTTAGTGAATCTGCAGAGTATTTTCTTAATTAGTTTCTTTACCTTTGCTATGAATTTCCCGAAGTAGTGGATGATTTGGATTTAATTATGGAAAAAATTGGAATTTGATTCTGCTCTCTTTCAAAAAAAATGGATCCGATCCTCTGAATGATTCTCTCTCCCCAACTTTAGCTAACCATGAGACACCTCAATATTCTGAGGAGGAACCTATTATTCCTTTTGTTCCCTTTGTTCCTCCTTTTCCAGTGCCAATTTGAGTGCCCCCTCATGATGAGTGCCTCCTCATGATGATGTTAAAGTAGGAAGATTTGAAAATAAAACTATTGATTTTTCCATTCAACCTTCATCCAATTATTATGATCCACATCTTACTAAGGAAAACTTGGAATGGTTCAGTAATTGCATGGAGCCTGAAGTCAAAGTTGATCCCTATTATTTTCAATATCATATTATTGCACATAATTCCAATCTTGAATATAATCGAAATGAAAACTTGATTGTCTCTAGGGATGCTTTAAAACCTCTAGAACCTATCTTTTATGATTCCTTAGTTCATGATACGCTTATTTCACCTACTTCAATTCATAATGATTTTCAACATGTTGTTTCAAGTAGATATCAAGAATGAGGTAGTTTTATTCCACATGTAGAGGAGAAAAGTGTTCAAGATATCTTTTATCTTTCCTCCCTCTTTCAAAATCATTATCTTGCCTTTCTGATTGATCTCCGATCTTTTAATCATGATAACCTGTCAAGTGACTATGAACCTCATATCCAAGTCAAAACTTTGAATAACCATCACCTTAATATCCTTGTTTCCATTAAAATATAAGGTGGTGAATATCCAAGTATATCATATGGTATCTTCCCTTCTTCGGAGGAATTGGATTTGCAAAGTATCGATTCAGAATCTACTACTCACAGTTTACAATATCCATTTGTGAATTGGGATGCTCTTTTAATTCAAAATGATCCTGAATATTCTGTAATTCATACATCCTTAGGTAACAAATCCAAAGTAGTAAATTGTCAGGTTTTTGAATCTTTGGAAGATCTAGGTCAATCTGACGGTCATATTGGTATGCCTATATTTTACCATTATATTGACAATGATGTTGATTTGTTGTTATTTCAAGTTTAATCTGATTTAAGAACAATTTTTGCTCCTCCTCCTGAGTCTTGCAATCATTCTTCACCTCTAGCACCTTATCCATTGTACCCATATATGTTTGATAAGTTTGTCCCACCAACAACCCCCCTAAATTCTTTGGATCTTTATCTGGTTGATCATGGCTACATTACGAACAGGATGGTGTGATATTACAATTAGAGGATGAAAATTTTGAATCTATTATTTATGATTTATTTAATTGTAAATCTTTCGTAAGTCAGGAGGAGGATGTTCCAACCCTGAATGATCAAGGAATTTTTCCAACTGATGTATCTCAATTTCCTATCCATCAATAATATGATGTTTTTAATCTTAAATCTAATCAAACCAATGGCATTAGCAGTGTCTTCATTGATACATCTGTTGATAATGGTGCATGTCTACCTGTTGATTTTTCCAAGCCACCCAAATTTGATGAGCCACCATCAGAAAGTTCAGAGATCCGTTAGGAAGTCAAGGCACTTCAACTCTTGCTGATGGTTATGTCAGGTCCTTGCAATCCTATTGAGATATATGAACTAAGTTGGATCCATATTTTCACGCATAATTATTTATTTAACATTCATCCATTGGTTATGAGTTCATTCTTAAAATATTTCCGATGTTTTCAAGTGGATCTTCGAGATAGAATTTCCAATAAGGTGAAAGGCTCTTGTTTGATTAGTTCCTTTTCATGTCAACCACATGATCTAGACCAAGGGTTGGAGAGTACATCTTTCACAGATCTTTATGGTTTCAAGTCCTATCATTTTGATGATTGAGATAAAGGTAATTTTGGGTTGAAGGATATTTCTCTGTTAAACTCTTCGACTATGATCATCCTATTATCTCTTTTGTTCATGTCATGAAGCTAATCATCTTCATGGAAAATTTCCTTTTCTCGAGTAAGTGAAATTACTTAAATCATTCCGTAAAAAAAACCCTTGTGTTGGTATAAGTATTGGGCTTAATTGGACACATATTTTTAATCTATTTTCAACTCAGTATCCTCATTTATTTCCCAAAGTCACAATATCAACAATTATTTTGTGTTCCCTAAGCTTTCTTATTGTTGACTTTGCATGTAATTGGATACAAAGGGAATCGATAAGGGCTCGAGAATAGTATACGTTAACTGTTGAAAAATGTGCAACAAGAAATGTTAAATTTAGAATGTGCTAAAAATAGGACTCCTAAAAATAGCATGTCTAAAAATAGTAGTTTGGCCAGTGAGGTCATTGGCCACATTGGGTGAGAGGTGAAATTGCTAAAAATAGAAAGTTCTAAAAATAGCATTTTTGGGTCCCTTCCTATTTTTAGTTGTCCCTAGTCTAACTATAGGAAGTAAAACTAATTTGGTCTTACCAGCAGTTTAAAATATTAATTAATTAATCTCCATGAGTTAATTAGTTAAGGAAAAGAAAACTTGAAGTCTTTGTGAAAACATGCAATTTTTTCTCCACTAATTGGGGAATGTGTCCTTGATTTTCTCCACTGATTGAGGAATTAAGGATGAGTTATATATTGAGAGAATCAATTGACTTAGTTCTAACTAGTCAAGTCTAGTTAGATTATTTTAACAGGTTGTTAAAATAATAAAATATAGTTTGTTAATGCTTGCATGCATGTGACAACTATTATTTTAGATAACTGAGGATTCACTCATAAATAACTGATGCATGGCAATTTAGACAAAGGCCCAGTTGAGATCAGATGAAGGACATTGTACTATCAGATGCTAGATATTTCTAGTAAGTATTCCTATCATAAGAAAGGCATCTATTTTCTCTATGACTACATAGTTGGACCTGAGGTGACAACAGGTATGATCAGGCCAAATTTCAGCCTATATAATGAGGCCTAGGTAGTCCATGATTTACATCACCAGAGACATCTTCTTATTATAGAGAGAGCAGGATAGCTATTGAGCTGATTCTTTTTGTATGTTGCTGAGGATTTCCAGTTGATTGATAATACAATGTTGGGGTTTGATGCTGGTGCTTTCCCCAGTGATATATTATGTGTTATGTGATTGATTCCTTCTTATCAGTTATATGTGTTCACGCTTGATGTTTCTCATGAATTCGATTATGCTTCCACTTAATGTTTTGTAGAAGTAGAACAAGTATTATTCTTTAGGACATTGCATATATCGGTTTGTTCTACAAGTGAAATTTATACATTAACCAACAAATTTTATTATTATACCAATGATTATCCTTATGATTTGAATGTTTTAACTGAGAATTTACCTTCCCATCTGTCTCAGGGTCTTCAAAATAGTTGTTATGAATATCATGATCCAATTTCTCAATGGTTAGAGAAATCTTAGCTGTCGAGCTCTGTTGCAAATAACAAGTTTCAATCTTTTCTGATGTTTGCAAGAACTGGAAACAGAGATGAATGTGTATTCATGAGAAACATGTAAGGTTTGTATGATCGATATTTCAATCATCAAGGTAAAGCTCAAAACTGGTTAAAACTGGTAGGTATGGCACATTCATTTCTTTAATAAGCAAGACCTTCAGTCAGTTGTACAAGTTTTCAAAGTTCTTATCTTTTCCATTGCACATTGTTTTATATTGTTTTTAATTTCTCGTATCTTTGTGGTTGTAGGTTGGGAATGACAATGCCTACATTTGGAAATATCATTACACTTAGCCCTGACCTTCTAGTTGATTAGGTTATGAGTGGGATTAGTTGCATTTAGTTTCCTTTGCATTACATTCACCCTCAATCCTGCTCTCCATCGAGTCTCTGCATTTGTTTGCTTTCTTATTGTATATCCTACATGTTGGTTTTATGTTCTGCCTCCATTTTCTTTGTCTTTCAATTTTATTTTGATTTCTTGTCATGTATTTTCCTTTTATTTCTAGTAAGACTTTGCATGAAAGATGCCCCTGTTTGGCTCAAAAAAAAAAGTGGTAAAATTTGAAAAGGGAAAATTGTGATGATGAACAATGCTTGGCTAATATGATACCTCTTCTCTAACTTTGGTTTACATATCTTTAAATTCAATGATGTCTAAATGAAAAATAAGATCCACTCGAATGGAAAGCCTTTGTTCTAATTATAAATCCCACATCTATTCTAGGATCCTCATTCCTCAACTCGATGTTGTAAGTAAACAGTGTTTTTCTTACCTATCTGGTCAAGTAGAGAAAGGATAAAGGGGGAATTTAAAGCGAAAAAACCAATATTAGAGGTTATATAAATAATTCTCTAAAGGAGAAGCCTCCTCTACTCTCAATAAGTCGAGATCCTTCTTCCACCCATTGAAATAATAAGTGTCGAAGGACAACCCTATTAACTAAATAAATAAAGGGTGAAAGAAGAGAAAGGATTCTTGTGTAGGAAGGTAAAGCAAGTGAATTCACTAGGGTACTATCCAGACTCGTTGGAAATGAAGCAACGTTTGCACTCCTATAGTGACTCCATAGGGGTACTGTCCTGGCCTACTGGTAGCAGAGCAACACCAGACATGAAACTTGTACTATGAATATCTTAAACTCACTACACATATTACCTTGCCCTAGAATGAAACAATTATGATTTGGCAAGCCTTAATATGTGTTTAACCGAATAAGGGAATGGAGGGGACTATATCTCTAACTAGGTTAAGTAGAGAAGCCATGGTAATGCGTAAAATGAATCAATACTTCTTGAAATATTGATACCTTGCACTTAGAGAATTAAACCTAAAAGGAGAAGTTGGAACTCTATCAGTGTGTCACCAAGTGTGGTCGATGCAGTCAAAAACCTCCAAAATTTTGCTCACACTTGAATTTTGAAGCATACTGAGGATCTTACGATCTGTCACTCTATGGTTACTACATGATCAGTTGGTGTTTTTGAAAGCATTCAAGTCTTGTTCCTAGTTTCACTTGCACAAACATGCCCAGTCTTTGATGAGTTTAGGAGCGCACTTCCTTTATGCTAGTTTGAATGATCATAGAATCATCCATCAAAATAGTGACTGTGCAATGTTGAACTTGTGTCAACAATAAATGTGCACTTTTATTAACAGAACCCCCTCACTTTGTTGCATTTTTACTTCTATTTTGGTGAGTTTTCTCAACTGTCATCTATTGCGCATTTTCGCTTCACAGGTGTCACTTTCACATTCGCAGTTGTCATTTTTGCTTGTTTTCACTTTTATAGGTGTTTTTTCATGTTATATTCACTCTGGTATGTGTCATTTTCAACTTATTTTGCATTTTGCAAGTGTCATCTTATGTTTTCCTCATGTTGCAGGGGTCATTTTTGTGACTTTCACTTCTGCATATGTCACACCTTTGTACATCACCAAAGTTATTTCTAGTGCACTCTTTTCATTAGATGGTATTACATATCATTAGAACATGTGTTAGACACATTCCTATAGCTTAGCACACCATTTAGTCATAGTCTTCGTAGTTGTTGTAACGTGTGTTCTAAGTGTCATAATGTGATGTTTCAACTGTCACACTTAGACATAAGTGTCGCTTTGTTGTCATTTCGAGATATGATTTTTACTCATGAGTCTTGTGTATCCTCCTAGGTTGTATTGTTAATTTTATGAGTGTGATCCATGTTTGAGTCATGTCTGGATGCATTTCCATCTTTTACTCTATCGATCCCACACTCAGCCATTTTGGAGTCCTTCTTGATTCTTTAGCCCAATGAAAGTTGTGAAGCCATCAACCCTCCTACCAAGTGCAGAGATCAAACTATCATGGGCCTCAATGATTCAATCCTACTCCCAAATATTGGTGCACTAAGTTCCTCTCAAGATCATCCCAAGTATGTTGCACATTATGAAGTTCTCAAGGGGAGTCACTTGACCCTTCTTGCCCATATTGACTCACTACACTGAGTTTTGGTTACCTTTTCCTTGATTGGCACATAAAGTACTCCTAGAGAACAATATGAACATCTTATACCCTTTTGCAAAGGAAAAACATGCAATGCAAGATCCTCTCATTCTCCCAGTGCAATGAAAACCTTCAGAGATAAAGGGGCTTTATCCATGTGGCCTCCCTCAATGAAAATCACACCCCAAATGGTCAATCATCCACTGTTGAGTCAAATTGCACTAGACTAGGATGAAAAATGCACTAAAAAGCAACAATGGCCCCTTGTTGAATAAAACTACGCTTTATCACAAGCTTCCTCATCCTTTGAGCGCATGGCGCACTCCCAAAAGTTAAAGCCTCACCCTTCCCCCTTACCCAATGTGTTTTCACCCAAACTTGGCTTAACATATTCCTCTAGAGTGCATGGCATAGTAGGGAAGGATGAAGGAAGCCTCCTCCCCACCTTTGACTAGTCAAACTACACTCCCCTTGAAGTTTCATTTCCCTTTAAGAACAACACAAACCTGAAGGTTAAACCTTTCACCATCCCTCCTTCCCAATGCACTCGTGCACCCTAAGCCTTCCTTTGACCTTTCCTTTGAGTGCCTTGTGTAGTAGGGAAGGCTAAAGGATGCCTCCCCTCACCCTTGACTAGTCAAATTGCATTTTTACGCTTTCCTCTCTTTTCTTTGAAGCGTATGGCACATCCTTGAAGCATGAAGCTTTCCACCTTGTCCCTTTGGCTTCCCCCACTATGTTGGACCAAGGAGAGCTCCTATTCATAGTGCATGGTGTAGTAAAAATGAATAGTGGAGCCTTCCTAAGCCACTGATGAGTTTGAATGCACCCTCTTAATCAAGCCTCTTCATTTTAGGCCTATCATGACCAGATCATTCCATGACCTAGGTAGGGATAGAATAGATATTTTTAAGATTGATCTTTCTGAGTCATGAATGGTTTTCATTGGCAAGAGTACCTTCTCAGCATGACAAGGTGATGCTCAAGAGAAGATAGTAAGGAGAAAGCATAATGAAGCACTGAAGAGCACCATCATGGGGACATGAAGTAGATCATGGACCGAGACAGAAAGAAGATATTTTATGATGAATCTGAGGATTCCAATATTGATCAAGCACCCTTTGGAGGGCAAAGCTGAGAAACAAAGTGGATTTTTAATGAATATGAAGCATAGATCAGATTTGTAATCAATAATGCAAGATGAAGCAGCAAGAAAGACAACTTGCCATTTCCACCTCATCATGAATTCTGTGTCATCATTGTCAAATTGTAACTTGTATGAGTGTCATCATAGTGGTCAATGCATGTCCGTGTGTCATGCCACACCATCATGTGGAATGTGATGATTTATTCTGAAGAAAAGGACAAAATGTAATCCGTGGAAGTCCAGGATTCATATTTGGAATATGAAAAGTCACTTAGTCATATATGGACGAAATGTCTTTAGGGGAAGTCTAAAGGTCATTTAGAAGTTCAAGATTTGTTTAGAAGTCCAAAGGACATATTGAGAAGTCTAATAGTCATGAGGGTAGTCCAAGAGTCATGAGGATATGAAAGGTCATTCCTCTTGTTATAAAAGCAACCTCATAACTTGAGCAAAATGATTTTGGAGGTTTAAACTTTGGAGAGTGAGTCTTGGCTTCTCTACTTGGCAAAGGAGAGAAAATTATTCTTTGGAAAAGCAAGAAGTGACGTAATGTTCCACTATTAGAAGTAGTGTCTCACCATTGTAACTGTGTACTAGGATATTTCACTTTATAGTTGAAGCTTGATGAGCCAACACATTTTCATGCATGTATTGTGAATGCCTTAGGACTATTCTTGGGATGTATACAGTATCCGTTGTTTTCATATGTACTAGAGAAATTGAATTATTTCAGTGGCTTTAGAAATTGAACTATTTCACTAATGAATATTTTTATGCTCTCGTGTGTCTCCCTTAGGTTAGTACTATTACTTCCTTCTAGAGGCTCACTTTTTGTGTCCCTCTCGTGAAGGTCTTGTTTTACATATTGCAATCAGTGTTTCACAATGTCAACTTACTTTATTATTCAAGGTTTATGTATATAATCTCTTGTGTTATCCATTGAAACCAAGACGAAACTTTGTGTTATGGTGGTTGGGCTGATACCCTGGATTTGGCTTCTACTCCAAATGGTGTGAGTTCTAATTGGGACTTCACATCGAGGAGAACCCATGTATACTGGAGGTATCCAACATTATCAAGACTACTCCTACAATATTTTCAATAACTTTGATGGTTTCTTTGATTTTTTTCATTTCATCTTCTTATCTAGCTATGGAAACTTTTCCATTACCACTTTCATATTTATCATATTTAGGCTTTACAAGCCACTATTTAAGAAATTCTAACTCAACTTCATAATCAAATTCAAAATTCACTACTAGGTTCTTCTCACCTATTGTTATTGTTGCAAAGGTTGTTTCAATTATACTTGTATAGTGGACTTTACTATCTTCACCATGTTCATGCTCTATTTCTTCTACAAGGTCACTTTTTTCATCTACAATAGACATATTTACAGTGATTAAGACAATTACAGTGTCCATGTCTTGTTTATATTTTTCTACTTTAGCACAATCTTCCACGATGTCTCCTAACATTCCTGCAATGTCAAAATCGTCTCCTTATCCTATTAAAATGGGAATTTCATTAACAACTACTATTCACTATAGCTTAGCTCAATGTCGATCGATGTTTTCACTATATGTCAAACCTTTGATTTGATTGCAAACTTTTATCATTGCTCCCCCTTGAACTATGAGGATTTTGATCTGATCTCATTTCTTGTTTTGAAGCATCTCTTTGGTTGTTGCTTCTATTGTTCTTGCCTCTTCTTCTTGATCTTGATCCTCCTCTACCTTGTGAGATAGAAACCTGTGATTTGAATTCACTTCCCAAATATCCATCTTTCTATTTTATTCTAGATTCATAGCATAACCGAGATCTCAAAAACTCATCTATTGATAGTTTTGACAAGTCTTTAGACTCTTCAATGGGTGCAACCACTGCATCAAACTTCTTAGGAAAGGTTCTAAAAACCTTCTCTACCCCTTTATGATTTGAAAGCTCTTCACCATTCATCCTTAGTTGATTAACAATGTTTGTGACTTGGGTCATGTACTGGTCCATGGAATTTGACTCTTTCATCTTCAAATTCTAAAAACTCCTCCTCAACGTCTACAACTTAATTGTCTTCACCTTCGTAATTCTCTAATATAGAGTCTCTAAGATGTCCCATGATGTTTTGGAGGACTCTGTTGCTAAGATATTAGTAAATATACCCCCATCCACATCATTCTTAATGAAAAAAAGTGATTTCACAACTTTTTTTCAGTTGAGTCTGAGTTGATTCTATTGTGCATTCTTCAAAGCTTATTTTATTACCTCATCAATTGGCTTTGTATAGCCACGGACTATAAGTTCCCACGCATCCTCAGAATGTAACAAAGTTTACATTGTAATGGAACAAACTTCATAGTTTTTCCCTATTACAACTAGAAATGATAGCCGGGAAAGCTCTCGCTCAAAGCTGTATCTCCTTTTTTTAGTCTAAAAAAACCTTTTATTGATAGAAAAAATATTATACAATTGAAACCATTTTTTAATCGAAATAAACCCTTTATTTTCTCTCACTAAACTTTTAAATTCCCTTTTTCTAAGTATACATTTTATTTTTTTCATTTTACAGTAACTTTTTCAATAACTAAATAATTTTGATCACAACTATCAATTCCTTAAATCTCCACCCAGAAACACAACTAATTTTTTGAAAATTCTCCACTATCTTTTTCAATTACTCTTTGCTTCTTTCAAAAGACACAAAAAAATCACATACATCTAAATTATTAGAAGGGCATGAGGATCACATGGAATCGACAATGTCTTAAGAGTAGGCTCAGATTAATCCTTATCCAAAAAATATCAAATTTCGGAAATAATTTTGTGTGTTTAATTGTGTAGCTTGGGATGTACTCCACAAGCCTAGATCTAGGTTTGTGAAATTTGGTCACAAAACGGTTTTTGGGCAAAGAACCCAAGTAAAGGGGTCTTAGATCCAAGGAGGGGTTTAAAATCTAAAAATTAAATTTAAAATAAAATAATTATTTCCTAAGTCTAGAAGAGAAAAACCTTAAGTTTAGAGGGTTCCTAAGAGACTAGAGGAGAAGTTATATAAGGAGGCATCAAGTGGGAGGAGCTCATTTTATTATGATGTTAGGAGACATGTACTCTTAAAGGAGGTTGAGATTAGAGGCCAAGAAAGGCTACTACGGATGTTGATTTTTCCATCCAAGTGCATTCGCTCAAGGAGAAGGATCAACCAGAGGTGTTGCAGACCTAAGATTCCAAGCCAAAAGAAGTAGAAAATGACAAGTTGGTTTCTCTTCATGTTATCTATTTTGGGTGTGTTGGTCATGTTTTCTTTGAGGTTCTAGGCATAAAAAAGTGTGAAAACTTAAGTGAATCAGGTCGCTATCTTTTTATTCAGTAGGAGGAGGTTGAGACCTCTAGAATAGGGTTTCTAGAAGGCCAAAAGGCTTGTTGGGTAGACAAATCAAGGCTGCAACACCTCAAGGAATAATGTAGCCCATGAGAGAGGGTTTTCACTATGCATGGGAGGTCTATATAGCCCATGCTAAGGTAGATCTAAAGCTTATAAAATTCTCTAATGGAGAGTCGTCAACCTCAGGAAGTACGATTAGATTTGTGGACTTTGGGACTGCTACAAGAGGCATTCTAGAATGAGAAGGGATTGATCTTCAAGGTGATGGCAAGTTGTTCCAAGGATGTGGAATAAAAAAAATCTAGCACCTAAGTACACTGAGAAGAAGTTTGTTTGATTACTGTTAGAGGATTCGTCTAGAAGTATTTATGACGGAACTTTGGGAGCCTTAGTTAGGTCATTCTCCAAGAGCTTACAGTCCTAGAAATCTACTCCAAAAGGAACGAATAACTCGCTCATGATCAATGAAAGGAGGGAAAATATAACAAAGTGCTCAAGAAGACCTATGAAGGGGTCGAATTGTAGACTAGTTGAGGGTTGCACAGTTTCAAGATCTACAAATTATCGTAGTGGTATTTGGGCTAGAAATACCCTCAGGGTGCTATAATAGAAGTGCAAGGGTTTGGGAAAAAAAGAGAGTTGTAACGTGTGGACTAGAAGTGACAGTGAAGCAACTTGTTCATAGGTTATGAATAGTTGTATCTGACAGCCCTAGTTTAGGCTTCTAAGGGATAGTTAGATGTCTAATAAGAAGGGTAGTGTGAAGACCTTAAACGCACTTCTATTTGAGGTGAAGTAGTAGTGCAAGAAGGAAAATTTGCATGGAGATCCAAGTACAATTAGAGGGCTTTTAGATGACTCTCAAAATATCCCTAAGTCCAATACTTGTGAAGGAAAACAAGTTTGGTAGAAGTGAAGGTGTACTGGAGCTAAAGGGTTGTAAAATTTAAAGGACTAAAGGGGAAGCCAAGAGGGCTTAACGTTTAGCCCTATTTCACTGGTTTGAGAATGAAATCTTCAATGAGAGTGGGAATCCTCCAAGCCCTAGAATTTTCATCTTATAGTAGCGGAATGGAAAAAGTGGGAACACAAAATAGTTGTTGACAAACAAAGTTGTGAATAGTTGATCGAAGACACTATGTGTTGATGATCTTGAAGGACATGGGAGAAGCTAGAGGGAAGATTGAATTGGATGATGCTTAATGACCTAAGGGAGTTTTTCTCACTAATAGAGGAAGATTGAGGAGCTACATATGGGAAGGCAAGAAGACCCGCCAAGTGTATTTAGGGCACGTTGATTGAAAGGGTTGAGGATGGCTACCATCAGCAAATAGGTTAAGTGTTGTCTTTTTCAGGGTATATTGGTAGTCAAAGTGACTGACACTAAGCCCTAGTTGTTTCCTTGTATCAAGGTTTTATGTAAGGGCCATGATCCCTAGTACATGATTCCTAATATTGTGGCATTATAGTTTGTTATATAATGAAAAAGGGTTTGAAAAAGTTAAAAATGGTCATGTGCACTATTTGATTCACTGATATGTGTTTATTCCACTGTGTAATGTAGAGTTTTTGTGGCATTTGAGTGTATTTGCGTCAAATATTCTAAGACTCAAATAAAATTCTTGAGTGTTGTGGAAATTCAACATGGTATCATAGCTACTTTGAAGGACCAGTGGATCAGAGTGTGCATAGTTGAAGCAGTGTGAACCAATGGAGATCATGTAGATTCAAAGGGAGAGTAGCTTCAAAGGGAGATCTAGGTGGATATTGGTGCACACCTGCCGATTTCACTTGGACCCCCAACATTTTTTATTTTCAATTTCCTTAATTCTAGCACAACTTTCTATTTTTGGCAGTTTTTTAGGTCCTAAACTTCTAGATCTATTTTGAGGTCCTAAAAGACGTTTTTTGGGAAAACAAAGAGACCAGAAAAGTGCCAAAATTTAGTCCATATATTTTTTATTTGCTTCCTCATGGAGATCTTCTAAATGAGGTATTATGATAGCCAAACATTGATCGTATGCCAAAGTTATGACCCTGAGAATTTGGCGGTCCAACTTACCCCAACGAGGCCCAAAACCGTTGGCGCTTCATATCCTAGGGTAAGGGTTTCACACTTCTTATTTATGTTAAAAAGGCCTCCAAGCCTCACTGTAACACAATAAGATATCATAGCCCGAGCTAGTTTGTTCCATTCTACATGTAAACAAATTTTAGTACTTGGTACTAATTAATTGAATTTTTGTTCTTCATTTCGTTCCCTCATAAATCTATATTAGTGGTATCAGAGTGGTCTTCTCTTTCTATATTTTCATGTACATGTCCCCATTGAGGTCAAGGTATAAGGAGTTGGGACTTGAACTGGTTGATCCCTTGCAAGATCATCCTTGCTAACATTGAAGTCCTCCCATAGTGAAAGAAAATAAAGATGAGGGAGCAAGAAATCCTATCAAATTATTTCTTGAAGAAGCCCTCAAGTGGCAAAGGAATGAGATGGTGGACAACTTTATCTAGATCCTTAGGGATATGCCAATAGGCGATGCATCTTCATCCAATAGTCACTTCAAAGAT
>APFE030160342.1:125287-165470 GCA_000404065.3 Pinus taeda
TGGTGGGAAAATTGTTATGAGAAAAGGGTCGAGGAACCCTCTCTATCTACAACCACACTCTCTTGGAACACTTTTTGAGACGATGTCAAGGAACGATATTACCCTGTTGGGAGTTATGAAGATAAGTACATACAATGGACCACACTACAACAAAAAAGGGACCAAGATGTATATGAGATCACAAATATTTTTTATTATTTACGCATAAAGTTGGGTATCAAAGACTTTAAGTGACACTTGGTGCTCAAGTATGGCAAATTCCTACACAAATACATTAAGGAAGAAATGGAGTTTTTGGATTTATCCTCGCTTGATGCAACATACTGATATGCTTCCAAGATTGAAAAAAAATAAACAAAAGAAGCAAGACTTTGGATTTGTGAATTTGAAGCAGGCCAAGAGCACCCCCAAACCGCAAAACAAAGCATAGAGCCAAGGTGGAACAACCTAGGCAACCTATTGAAGCCACAAGCAAATAATTGCACCACGAAGACAAGAAGGACACAAGAAAGTGGTATAAGTTCCACAAGAGCCCCACCCACAACAAAAATGTGTGTTGCGCCAAGCAGTAATTGGTGGCAAAGCTAAAAGCTTCAGAGTTTGATGCATGTTCTTATTCTAAACCAAAACCTGGCAAGGGGAATGAAAAGGGGAAGTAGATTATTGATGCAAAACCCAGTGTCACCATTGCCACCACCAAAGTCTTGAAGACTGAGCCCGAAGATCTAGAGGATGGGAACGTCTCTTCCACTCACAGATGTGGATGAAGTTTTCTCCATTGTAGTTCATTATTGATAGTGGGAGCCAAAATAACCTAATCTCAATAGAGGTCATTAAGTGTGTAGGCCTATCGACCACACCACACCCACAACCATATACCATTAGGTGGCTCCACTAAGGACAAGATTTATGTGTTAGCCATCAGTGTCACCTTCCCTACAACATTAAGTGCTTCATAGACGAGGTACTATGTATATTTCTCCTCTTGAATTTTGTGATTTTTTCCTAGGCCAACCATATTTGTGGAAGCATCATGTTGTGTATGAGTCCAAGCCTCACACTGTTATTATTATTTTGGGCAACAAACTATACAAGATACTAGAGGTAGCCCCACCTACTGCCATCTCTTTGATCTCTACTAAGAAATGTAGTTAGATAATCTCCCAGACTGGGAAATTTGTTTTCTTTCTTATTCGTTCTTAAATTAAGGGGATGATTGTGGCCACATCCATGGGTGATGGAAAGGGTCCCTCTACGCAGAAGAAGGTATTCGTTGAAATGAAACACCATATTTTCTCTGCACCAACCCTCACCTTTCCAGACCTATAACAACCATTTGAGATTGAGATATATGCCTCAAATTATGTTATTGGTGCAGTCCTCACTCAGCAAGGGCACATGATGGCCTATCGCAGTGAGACACTCTTTGATATTGTCCGTAGGTACCCCACCTATGATAAGAATATGTAATCTAATGTTCAGTCCTACCAACAATGGAATCATTATATTTTGGGGAAGGAGATGATTATCCACACAGATCACCATCCTCTTCAATTTATGCAAACACAGCAGAAGTCGTAGAATGATCACCATCAAAAATGGTCCACATACTTGCAACAATTCTATCTTAACATAAAGTACAAGAAGGGAAGCACAAGTGTGGATTCATTTTGGGATTCCATAGACCATTATATCAGATTGGGAGAGTAGTTTCCTAAGCACATTATAATCAATCCTCTAATTGTTATTGGACACTAAGCTCACCAAGTCGTACGCATTCCATCCACAGATTGATGGTCAGACAGAGGTTGTCAACAGGATGATAGTGCACATATTATGAATGCACAACTCCAAGAATCCATGAACATAGGATGTGAGTCTTCCCTATGTGCAACACAACTATAAAAAATCTCTCCATATCTTGACTTGCCACAAACCCTTTCAAGTGGGCATGGGATTTCAACCATTTTGTCCCATTAATGTTGCAATGCCTCTTATGACAAAGATGTTGATAAAGCCACCAGATTTATTAAACACGTCCAACACATATGCCAGGAGGTCCATGATATCCTAGATAAATCCAATGCCAAGTACAAACGTCATGATCAACATTAGGTTCCACATAAATTTCAAGTGGGTGACAAAGTTTAGCTACATTTGCAGAAGGAATGCCTTACAAAATCCCATCAGAAGCTTTAACCACAATGATATGAGCCTTACACCATCACCAAGGTTTTGAGTGACAATGCTTTCAAGCTCATCATTCCCCTGTTCCTTGGCTTGCACCCAGTGTTCAATATGGACTGCCTTTGGCCATACTTTCCACCATTGTTGAAGACATTAGACATTGTTAAGCAGTTGAAACCAACAGAGCTCAACCTAGTTTGCATTGAACTAGCCACGACTAACTAGATCATGGACATAAAAATTAAGCACACTTGCCAACATAGGATCCAACTGTATCAGGTTGTCAAATCGAACCAACTCTTGCACCAAGGCAAGTGGTGTAAAATTTTGTAGAATTTTTCCTACAAATCAACTAGCTCTGATACCATGTAGAACTTTTTCTACAAATTAATTGGCTCAAATCCCTTGTAGAAATTTCCCACCTGTAGATCAACCTAGTAATGCAATGTACTAAAGCAAAACACTTGATCTACTTCTACAAACAATTTAGCAGAAGCTTAATCAACCATGACCAACATCAATAAGAAGAATTTACCTGGGGAAAGCACCTGCCTACAACCCCATCTTTGTATTATCATACAAGTGGAAATATAGTCCAGATTACACAAAGCCTTAGCTCAAAAGATATCCATCTCTCAATATAATCCCTCTATTGCTCATAGACAGTCAAAGGCTTCTCACAAGACTTCTCCTCTGCCCTCCAAGCCTCCTATTTCTATGCACAGTTTTTCCTGGGTCCTCCAGCTGCAGCCTGTGTGATTCTCACCTCACACACAACACTGACCTTTGAAATAATTGCACAAACCTGAAGGAGATAAATCCTCATCATGGATGAGCTTCCTTTATAGGAAAAATATTCATCCAACTGATAGTACAATGTCCCTTCTCTGATCTCATCTGGGTCTCTGAAAGAACTGACATGCAACAATTATCCATGAGTGAATCCACAGTTATCTAAAATAATAGTTGTCACATGCATGCAAGAATTAACAAACTATAGTTTATTATTTTAACAACTTGTTAAAATAATCTAACTGGACTTGACTAGTAAGAACTAAGTCAATTGATTCTCTCATTATAAAACTCATACTTATTCCCTCAATCAGTGGAGGAAATTTAAGGATAAATTCCTCAATCAATGGGACAACTCATTTGCATGCTCACAAAGACTTCAAATTCGAATTTCCTTAACTAATTAACTCAACTGAATTAATTAATTAATATTTCCAACTGCTATAAGACCAAAATTAATTTTACTTCCTATAGATAGACTAGGGACTGCTATAAATAGGAAGGGACCCAGAAATGCTATTTTTAGAACTTCTATTTTTAGTAGTTTCATCTCTCACCCAATGTAGCCAATGACATCACTGGCCAAACTGATATTTTTAGACATGCTATTTTTAGCAGGTCTATTTTTAGCACATTCTAAATTTAACATTTCTTGTTGCACATTTTTCAACACTCCCTCTCAACAAGAAAGGCTTTCTCTCGAACCCGATCCTATAACTTTGGAATGTTCTGCATGCAACACATCTTCCTAGTCCACTTGCTCCAACAACACTTGGAACAAAAACACTCCCAACTGACCACTTTGTTGGGCTAGGAACATACTCTGATGCTAAAGATCTACCTACTGCTGACATCTGACATCTGCTCCCTCTCTGACATTTGCACTACTGCAACATCCCATGCATCTCGTACCATTGCACACCTCTCTGTGCCACCTAGCACTGTGCAAAACACTTGTGCCTCTCGCATTTCTGTAGCCTGCTAGCTATGCGCTGTCCTGGGATTCCCTGCACCATCGCTCTCTCTGCCGGTCCATCCACAGTTGTCTCTACCCAATCAGTCAGTTCCTGCTACTCCACATCGAGGCTCATGTAGCAAGGTCTCATCCAAGAGGTTGGGTACCTCAAGGATCCTGCCCCTCCTCCTTGGGATGATCACTCTATATCGCCCCACCTCCTACTTGGAGGTATGGCTGTATGTGGTCCCTCAACCCACCTGACTTGAATTTTCCCACTACTAGAGGTCTCTACATGAGTAGATGTCTCTACTCAATCTCCTCTCAGCTTCCCCTGTTGTGGCTGCTCCACAACCTCCTGAAGCTGTTGCACCAATCGTGGCTCCTCCACAATTGTCTTAGACTTTTTCTGGCTCTGCATGTTGAGAGGTAATATACCCTTCCTCTCAACCACCAAGTCTCCATCAGTTTCCTTGCTACTCAAGACTTTGCATGCATCTTGAACCTCAAGAGCATAAAGGTTCTTGACCCGTGAACCAATTTGCTTCACCTGTCTAGTGATGATGTGTCTAAGGAAAACCTTTCCCTTATTGAAGACTACATCATAGCCTTTGTCTTCCAGCATCGCAATCGACACCAAGTTTCTCTTCAGTCTTGGTACATACTTGACATCGGTCAAGGTAAGTCGAGCTCCATGCTCCCTCTGAAAAATAACCGTGCCTACACCTAAGACACTATACTTTTCATCATTACCCATCGCTATGAGTATCTAGAGATCTTTCTCCTCCAAAGTACTGAACAAACTCTTGTCATCGGTCATGTGGAAAGAAGCTCCATTGTCAAGAAACTAACCACTCCCCACCATGGATGAAACCATGCATGCAAAGAGTGTGAAATCTAACTCAAATTGTGAAGTAAGTGCCTCACCTTCAGATCCTTCCCCAGATCCCTTCTTGGATTTCCTTTGTGGACAATTTACAGCATAATGGCCCACCTCATGACAACGAAAGCATCGCACTTTCGATTTGTCAACCTTCTTCCCGTCATTGGAAGAACTAGATTCGGAAAGAGAAACCTTCTCCTTCCCCTTCTTCACCTTACTCACTAAGGCACAGTTCTCCTCATCATGCATGGATGAAGAACTGTCTTTGGTGCTCCATCTGATCTCCTCCTGCATCAAATCCAACCATAGTCGTTCCCAATCTGGTAGTTTCTCCCTTCCATTCACTGAGTCCTGGTAGCTATGCCAGCTCTTAGGAAGGCCAAGGAGTGTTAGACTCGCCATATCCTCATCCGATGTCATGACCCCTACACTTGCAAGCTCATCCTTGCATGTGATGAGCTTGGTCAGATACATAGAGATCGTCTCATCCCTTTCACACTTGATCTTTCAAAGTTTTTCCTTCAGTGCCAGCTTCCTCTGATCACTGCTATTCTGATATAAATCTTTCAATGTTTTCCACATTGCATGCTGAGTCTCCTTCCCATGGAGGCTCGAGACAATGTGATCTTGCACTCCCTCCAAGAGAATTCTCCTAGCTCTAGCCACACACTTCCTCATTCCACCTGCTCAGTCTTGTTAGTAGGCTTAGGGATTTCTTGATCAATGAAATCCTTAAGGCCATTATCTTCCAAAACTGCCTCCATCCGATCCTTCCAAGCTATATAGTTTGAGCTGCCATCAAGGGCATGCTCAAGCCTCAAACCATAGAACGCCATTGATGAAATAGATGTGATAAGAACTTGAGATCTATATCCCAAATAATAAACTTCAGATTTCTCCTGCTAGTATATTGTTCTTGCTTGATCACCTGTGCTCCGATACCATGTATAATTTTGTAGAATTTTTCCTACAAATCAGCTAGCTTTGATACCATGTAGAACTTTTTCTACAAATCAATTAGCTCGAATACCATGTAGAAATTTCCCACTTGTAGATCAACTTGGTAATGCAATGTACTAAAGCAAAAAACTTGATCTATTTCCACAAACAATTTAGCAGAAGCTTAATCAACCATGAGCAACATCAATAAGAACACATATAACTGATAAGAAGGAACCAATCACACATAACACAGAAGAATTTACCCAGGGAAAGCACCTGCCTAAAACCCCATATCTGTATTATCATACAAGTGGAAATATAGTCCGAATTACACAAAGCTTTAGCTCGAAAGCTATCCAGCTCTCAGTACAATCCCTCTGTTGCTCATAGATAGTCAAAGGCTTCTCACAAGCCTTCTCCTCTGCCCTCCAAGCCTCCTATTCCTATGCACAGTTTTTCCTGGGTCCTCCAGTTGCAACCTGTGTGATTCTCACCTCACATACAACATTGACCTCTGAAATAACTCCACAAACCTGAAGGAGATAAATCCTCATCGTGGATGAGCTTCCTTTATAGGAAAAATATTCATCCAAATGATAGTATAATGTCCCTTCTCTGATCTCATCTGGGTCTCTGACAGAACTGACATGCAACAGTTATCCATGAGTGAATCCTCAGTTATCTAAAATAATAGTTGTCACATGCATGCAAGAATTAACAAACTATATTTTATTTTTTTAACAACTTGTTAAAATAATCTAACTGGACTTGACTAGTAAGAACTAAGTCAATTGATTCTCTCATTATAAAACTCATATGTATTCCCTTAATTAGTGGAGGAAATTTAAGGATAAATTCCTCAATCAATGGGACAACTCATGTGCATGCTCACAAAGACTTCAAATTCGAATTTCCTTAACTAATTAACTCAACTGAATTAATTAATTAATCTTTTGAACTGCTATTAAGACCAAAATTAATTTTACTTCCTATAGATAGACTAGGGACTGTTATAAATAGGAAGGGATCCAGAAATGCTATTCTTAGAACTTTCTATTTTTAGCAGTTTCACTTCTCACCCAATTTGGCCAATGACCTTACTGGCCAAACTACTATTTTTAGACATGCTATTTTTAGCAGGTCTATTTTTAGCACATTCTAAATTTAACATTTCTTGTTGCACATTTTTCAACAAGTGGCTCATCAAGGACCAAGTTCAATTGAATTTTCCCCATCTCATGGAGGAACTCAATGCAATGGGGACCATTGCTTCATAAGGGGGGAGGACTGATCCAAGTGGATATTGGTGGCCACCCAGCTATTCCACTTGGACCCTCAACACTATTACCTTTCAATTTCCTTAATTCTAGCACAAATTCCTATTTTTGGCAAATTTTCAGGTCCTAAACTTCCAGATCTGTTATGAGGTCCTAAAAGACATTTTCCGAGAAAAGGGGGATACTAAAAAAGTTCCAAAATTTGCTTGAAATGTTTTTTTCTTCCTCATGGAGGTATTATGATAACCAAACAAATATCATATGCCAAAGTTATGACCCTTGGAAGTTGGCGATCCAACTTACCCTAACAGGGCCTAAAACCATTGGCATTTCATCTCCTACGGTTAGTGTTTCACACTTCCTCTTTATTATAAAAAGGCCTTTGAGACTCATTGTAACATAGTTCAAAAGGCATGTAGTCATCACATCTGTTCTCATATATAAACTACCATTGTCCAAGCTAGTTTGTTCCATTATGCATGTAAACAATTTTTAGTACTTGTTATTAATTAATGGAAGTTTTTTTGTTTCGGTGTATTTATGTATTGTGCTTAAATATGTATTTCATTTCATTCCTTTATAAATTTGTATCAACATCCATGTGGAAATTTGAGATCTTCAGGTTTTGATAAGGCAGAGACGCTAGCTATATAACATGCTACATTCTAGAGGTGATGTTGTAGTGATTAATGTCAAATGGGCTAGCGTTGTTGGAGATGATGGATACTTCCAAGCAGTGGAAGTACCTCCCTCACTAAGAGGGAGTGTTGAATTATGTAGCTTGGGAGATACTCCATAAGCCTAGATTGGGTTTCTGAAGTTTGGTCACAAAAGGGTTTGTGGGCAAAATCCCAAGTAAAGGGGTTTTAGACCCAAGGAGGGGTTTAAAATCTAAAAAGAAATTAAAAATAAAATAATTATTTCCTAAGTCTATAGGATCAAAACGCTAATTCTATATGGTTTCTAAGAGACTATAGGAGAACTTATTTAAAGGCCTAAGGAAGGCTAGAGGCATCAAGTGGGAGAATCTCATTTAATGGTGAGGCTAGGAGACATGTAGTCCTAAAGGAGGTTGAGCTTGGAGGACAAGAAGGGATACAAGGAAGGTTGAATTCTTCATTCAAGTGCATTCGCTCAAGGAGAAGGATCAGTCAAAGGTGTCACAAACCTAATATGCCAAGCCAAAAGTAGTAGAAAAGGACATGATGGTTTCTCTTCACATCATCTAGTTTGGGTGTGTTGGACATGTTTTCTCTGAGGGTATGGGAATAAAAATGTGTGAAAACATAAGTGAATTAGGCCACTAGCTTTTTTTCAGTAACAAGAGGTTAAGACCTCTAGAATAGGGATTCTAGATGGCTAGGAGACTTGTTGGGTAAACAAATCAAGGCTACAACACCTCAAGGAACAACACAACCTGTGAGAGAGGGTTTTCACTATGTATGGAGGGTTTGTACAACCCATGCTAGGGTAGATATGAAGTTGATCAAATGCCCTAATGGAGAGTCGTCCACCTCAGGAAGTAAGCCTAGATATGTGGACTTTGGGAATGCTAGAAGAGGCGTTCTAGAGTGAGAAGGGACTAATCTTCAAGGTGATGAATGTGTGGTGATGGAAGGTTGTTCCAAGGACATGGAACAACAAAAATCTAACACCTAAGTATGGTGAGAAGAGGTCTATCTAATCGTTGTTAGAGGAGCCATCCTGAAGTATTTAGGAAATAATTTTGTGAAACCTAGTTAGGGAATCATCCAAGTGTTTACAGTCCCAGAAATATGCTCCAAAAGGACTAAATAACTCACTCAAGATCAGCGCAAGGAGGGCAAAGGTAAAAGGGTGCTCAAGAAGACATATGAAGGGCTCATATTGCAGACTAGTTGAGGGTCATAGGGTCTCAAGATTTGCAAGTTATCTCAATGGTATTGGGGTCGGAAATACCCTTAGGGTGTTGGACTAGAAGTGCAAGGGTTTGGGCAGAAAAGATATTTCTAACATATGGACTAGAAGTGACAGTGAAGCAACATGTTCATAGGTCATGAACATTAGTATCTAGCAACCCTAGTTCAGGCTTCTAATAAGATGTTTGATAAGAAGGGCAGTGTGAAAAACTTAAGTGCACTTCTAGTTGAGGTGAAGTGACAGTGTAAGAAGGCAGATTTGTAGGGTAGTCCAAGTACAATTAGAGGGTTGTTAGGTGACTATCAAAAGATCCCTAAGTCCAGCACTTGTGAAGGACAACAAGTTTGGTAGATGAGCAGGTCTATTAGAGTCGGAGGGTTGTAAACTTTGAAGGACTAAATGGGTAGCCATGAGGGCTTAGCATTCAACCCTAGTTCACTAGTTTGAGAAGGACATCTTTAGTGAGAGTGGATAGCTTCCAAGCCCTAGACTTTTCATCTTGTAGCAGTTGAATGGAACAAGTGGGTAGACCAAAGAGTTGTTCACAAACGAAGTTGTGAACAACTGATTGAAGACCCTATGTCTTGATGAACTTGAAGGACAAAGGAGAAGCTAGAAGGAAGATTGACTTGGACGATGTTTAGTGATCTAAACCAGCTATGCTCATTAATATAGGAAGATTGAAGTGTTGCAAATAGGAAGGCAAGAGGACCCACCATATGTGTTCATATCACATGGACTAAAAGGGTTGAGTGTGGCCACCATCAGAAAGTAGATCAAGAATTGTCTTGTTCAGGGTAGATTGGTAATCAAAGTGATCGACACCAAGCCCTAGTTGTGTCCCTCTATCAGGGTTGTATGTAAGGGTCATGATCCCTAGTACGAGAGCCCTAAGATTGTTGTATTCTTGATTGTAATATAACGAAGAAAGGTTTGAAAAAGTTAAAAATGGTCATGTGCACTAGTTGATTCACTTATATGTGTTTATTCCACTATGCAAAGTATTAATGTTGTGGCATTTGTGTATTTGTGTCAAATATTCTAAGACTCAAATCATATTATCGAGTGTCATGGAAATTCAACATTGTGCTCAAAGTGTTCTCATGAATCCTTGTGTCTTATATTAGATGTATTTCTTTCCACTTCAAAACCCTTCAACGAACTATGTTTACATTGTTTGCATACCAAACAAGCTCGGCTACTGTGGCTCGACATTATACCTCAATGGAGACAGACTAGGGTTTGCAGGTGGCTCACGACAATGGCAGTTGTGGCTGAGTCTCACAACAAATTTTCAATATGGCAACAGTGGAGGCTCACACCAATGGCTCTCCTTCTGTAAAAATTAAAGTGAAATTCCTCAACGACGAATGTTCAAACTACAATGAAAAACAATTGTGCAAACAATACAACAAATGAGAAATTAACCCAGTTTCTCTAACACTTCAAGTCCTTTGGCTTTGATACCACTATGATAGAAGCACCACACAATAATACAATATGAGTTGTTTCTCCATGAATCCAATTGATTGATCTGATTGCTTGAAGCTACATGATGAAATAGACTCAAAACTGCTAACAATATATGGACTAATCTTAGCTTACACATGCATGATTCCTAAATTTAGACACAACGTAAACTGCTAGAAACTATGGCTATGTAAAATAGAGACAAGAATTCCACATCAAACTTCCAAAAGAGTTTTCCTGAGCTTTGGGAATGATCAAAATTTTAGTATAATTATCATTTGCTGAAAAATTACCAATCTAAGAGGAATAATGTAAACTTTCAAATGAGAACTCTAGACAAAAAAAACCCTAAAGAACATGAAAAACAACTCAAAAACGAAAAGCATTAATGCTAGCATAACATTTTTTTTTTTGGTAAATGTTAAAAAAAATGACGTTAAAGATAAAATATCATAACTCCAAAAAACCCTAAAATTCCAATGATTTTCAAATATGACATTAAAGATAAAATATCAATCTTTGCAAAGCCTTAAAATTCCAATGATTTTCAGACATGAAATCAAAGATAAAACATTATGTTTCTGAAAAACCTTAAAACTCCAACAATTTTCAACCGTGGTGTTAAGAAAAAATACTTATAGTTATTTTCAACCATAGCATTAAAGATAAAACATCATGACTTAGAAAAAACCTTAAAATTTTGACAAATTTTCAATCATGGAATTAAAATAAAAAATCTTGACAACAAAAACCCTTAAAGTTTCAACATATTTCCGCCATGATATTATGGAAATATTTTATGATTGAAAAAATATTAAAAATGGAAACTTGAATGAAAGAGTCATTATACCAACAATAATCTCTTTTTTAAATACTAAAAGTATAGTTGTTTTAAAATCTTAGCCTAAGAAAACTTGACACATTGCAACAAAAAATTGCAAACAGACCATCAAATTGAAACGCAGTGTAGATAAACTCGACCCATTGCAATGAAAATTTAAAAATCAACTATGAAATTGACATATTGTAGGGGCGGACTTGATTCATTATAACAAAAACATTAAAATCAACTATCAAATTGAGACATAATAAGATTGTGTTGCTAGTCAAGGATTGACATGAGAAAATAATGAAATAAAATAAAATAATAAATCAATAAAAATGAAAAATACAAAAATAAGACTTAATTATTTTTTTTAAATTAAACCAAAGAAATTAAAATAAATAAATTAATAAAATATTAAATAAAATTAATAAATGAATGAATAAAAATGACACCCAAAATATCAAAATAAAAATAAAATAAAATAAATAAAAAATTAAACATAAAACCGTAAAAAAATCAAATTTAACTTATAAAAAATAAAATAATAAGTATATATATTAAAACAAATAAATCATAGCTTGACCATTTAAAAAGAAAATAAACAAAAATAAAATGTTAAAAGATAAAAAATTTAAATTTAAAAAAAAAAAAAAAAAAAACATTTAAAGAATAAATAGATAACATTTAAAAAAAACAATTATTAAAAAACAATTACAAAAATAAATTCAAAAAAAGAATATAAAAAATTAAAACAAATAAAAATTAAAAAGCAATTGAAAACATTATAATTAGTATTTAAAAATTATAAAAATTGCGGCCCTTCAAGTCCCTAGGCATGCTGTAAGGTCCTCGGTTGTGCGGTGCGGTTGGGCACCAGGCGACCGGGCACGCGCACACGACGGGCGGTCGTGCACGATTGAACGACCGGTTGAGCGAATGTTGGTTGAAGTGCGGAGCTGCGGTTTGCGACATAACACATGTGACAAATGATTTGCGATGGAGGTTTATACGCACCTTGGAGCGTTTGGCGATGTGCTTGAGGGCCGACTCACATGGAGGGCGGGCCGACATGTATTGCAAGCTTTGAGGGGTGTGTAAATGATGGTTGGGTGCTCAGCTGGTAGCCCCACCCACACACTATGAAGGGTATATATGAAATGCGGTTGGGAGGCATTTGAACATCACATTCGATCAACGAATTTCGCATAAGTTCATACGCACTCTCTCTTGGAGACTTATCACTTGTGCGCAAATTTGGAGGAGAGATGAGCGCATGGCTCATGCGCTCTCCTTGACTCGCACTTGGTGAAATTCTCTTGGTGAAGAGGTGAACATGTTGGGCAAGACGTGCCCGGGGTGATCGTGCGGAAGTGTTGGTTGTGCGACGACTTGACGAGGGTGTCTTGGTGGCTCGGATGAGCGCCCGCCCATCGTGCAAGTGTGAATGAAGATGTGTTGAAGTGTTGGGTTGTGAACGGAGGTGTGTCTCGGTTGGAGGCGCCCGTGTGTGGCGACTTGGAGGTGCGCCTGAGTTGGGCAAACGACATGACAGTGCGACGGGGTGAACGAAGGTTTAGTTAGTCGTGCGGCGACCGTGCGGAGGTGCCGACGAGCTGGGCAACCGAGTTTGCCGAAGTTGTATATTTGGCTAAGTGTAAATTTGGGGTTTCCCAAGATTTAACTTGTGCATTGTAAAGACGAAATATTGTATAATATATTGTTGGGAAGACTCATATTGCAGGGAGTTGCCCCTCCCTTTATATTGTTGCATTTCTCTTATATAATGCTGTGGATAATGAATGTGTATGGGTGTTCATTGGTATAAAGGATAACATAATAATACTTGGTCGAGAATCAAAAACTAAGTAGGAGAAAATGAATTAGGTGTAGTCCATGTGCACGAGTATTGTTAAAAAGAAAGTGTTTGGTGGTGCCGCACCTCGCCGGCACGGTTGAAAGACCACCGTAGGCTTGGGGGCATAACAGTTGGTATCAGAGCTTCGGTTTGAGCAGGGTTGCTCGTGACAAAGTGACAATGGAAGCAGTTACTTGCAAGTGAAGGAAGCTAGTTTCACATACAAGTGGAACAAGTGTTGGTTCATGGTTGCAGGGGACTTGGTGAAGCTGGTGAAGATTGGAACCGTGTGTCGTAGAGTTGGGCAGGCGGTACTACGTGCTGGTCATACGATTTGGGCACTTGTCAGGCGGGAAAGTGGGACTGCGTGTGGGCAGGTGTACACGGTTTGGGCGTCTGTGGACCAAACAAAGTACGAACCGGGGAAGACGAAGCACAAGGCATGGCAGGTTTTGAAGAATGTGAAGGGAAGCTCTTGCTTACCTTATACAGGTTGAAGCGGATGAAAAAGGAGAATCCCTGGATTTGAGAGAAGCTTGCAATCTTGGAAAAGAATGTTGAAGATGAGCTTCTTCAACTTGAATGGACAATGGAGCAAGATGAAGTTGCAGATTGTGCAAACAAGGAAGAGGAAGCTGTGGTAGTTGGAGATGTTGCAGACATGACTGTGATCGAGGATGAACTTGAGATTGATCAAGTTGGACCAGGATCATGCAGTTTGCAGACATGTATGGATGAGGGTACTCTCATGGAGGAACCTCATGATGATGATGATGATGTAAGTACATTTGATGCACGTGTTTCACTTGAGAATTTGGTAGATGGACCGTATGTAGGGAAGGGAAAAGCTAGTTTTCCGATGCTAGGGAGCATCTTACCATGGATGACTATGATGAGACCTTTTATGGAGAAGCAAGGATTGTTGACTATTGTAGGAATTGTTGGGGTTGTTTGTGACCTTATGATAGAAGGTACAAAGGCCCGTGAGAAGGGTGGAACTTGATGATCATTGTGGAGGATTGGGTCGTGCTTTAGCCACATGGCTAAGTGCTTGGCATGACTCATGGACAAATTTAGATGGCACACACTTGATTTGCTTGGGTGGACTTCTCATGGCTTAGACCAAGAGCAAGTCTTGGTGGAACCTTTGGTGGAGGAGCTATGATGGAGAGACTCGTGTGATGATGATATGGCTGGGTGACCGAGTTCACTAGACCGAAGATTATAGACTTGGGTGAGGATGACCGATTGTTGTGATGGGTCTACTTGGTTGGACTACATGACAACTTAGTCATGGACATCAGGTTGGAGACATGGAGCATGGCAGCCTTATGCAGGGACATTATGTGGGAGCACTTGTAGAGGTGTCACTTATGGGCATCCAATGAGGAGTGCCAAAGCAGGGATGTTGTGCAGATGGATTTGCTAGTGTGACATGGAGACTTATACTTATGAGTCGATGGAGAGGTTGTGCACTCTTGTACAACAAGGGCCATGGACTTGGATGGAGTTGTGAGCAGACTATGGAGCATTCTTATACATGGAGAGCTGAGGCATCTTGCAAAGACCTTTGGGCCGAGACTTGTATGGTTGCTGAGTGTTGGTTGGAGATGGCTTATGGAGCTCATGATACATTGAGATTGTTGTGACTTTTGGGGACTTGGAGGATCTGATGCATTGAGGGCTGAGGTCAGAGACTCTTGATGCAAGATGGGGTGCACTTACTTTCAAGTACATGCATGGCGAATGGCTTGAAAGAGTGACTTGATGTGGAGGATCGATATGAGGCACTTTGGAGTGATGGAGTTACGATGATGATGATGCCTTGGTGGCAACACTTGGGCATGGGTTGAGCCGAGACTCAACTACCTTTGACACATGGGAGCTGATTGATCTATGATCATCGAAAGCACATGGATATATGAGGCAGGTGTATACTTGTTTCTATGGCAGACTTGAGGGATGACACATTACAGATGTGATGGAGGTTTCTTCATGGACTTGGATGTGGCACACCAAGAGTTGGAGATTGATGAGATGATCTCTTCATATGGAGGAGATACACATATGGATGAAGTTGGGATAGATGTGGCTGATTTCATGTAGCACATTGACACCAAACATCATGGATGACATGTTGCAGATGAGATGAGGATTACTTCATGGACCTGAGCATGGTTTACTTACATGGAGATGGATTCTTGATCGAGTTCAGGATGTGACAGGATGCATTGAGGAACGACTGATGGTGGCATGAGGATGTGCATTCTCATGGTTTGAGCGTGAAAGTTGGACTGATCACCCGACTAGTTCAAACATGGGGACATGTAGTGTACAGAGATGTGTTAGCATTGTGTTGGAGTATCATGGTAGCAGTTCACATGGGGACGACACATAATGAGGTCGACACGATATGTTGCAGTGGGCATGTAGCTTGAGATGGAGGGGCCAACCTTCCACGATGGAGCAGCATGTGGAGATTGTGACATGGTGGTTGATGGTCATGGATTGAGATGACTTCTGATGTATGACATACCGATGGGTGTATTCCTTGGTATGGTTGTCTTGGTGACGGATGATTGCTGAGGTGAGACATGGTGGAGACGATGGTTCTACATATGTTGCAGAGATGGTTGCAGTATGTGGAGGAGTTGACATCATGGATGATCTTGGTGGATGGTTACCAGGATGGTATGTTGTCGAGGACGACAACGATTTTAGGTGGAGGAGGATGTAAGGTCCTCGGCTGTGCGGTGCGGTTGGGCGCAGGGCGACCGGGCGCGCATACACGACGGGAGGTCGTGCACGACCGAACAACCGGTTGAGCGAACGTTGCTTGAAGTGCGGAGCTGCAGTTTGCGACATAACATATGTGACAAATGATTTTCGATGGAGGTTTATACGCACCTTGGAGCGTTTAGCGATGTGCTTGAGGGCCGACTCACATGGAGGGCGGGCCGACATGTATTGCAAGCTTTGAGGGGTGTGTAAACGATGGTTGGGTGGTCGGATGGCAACCCCACCCACACACTACGAAGGGTATATATGAAATGCGGTTGGGAGGCATTTGAACATCACATTCGATCAACGAACTTCGCATAAGTTCATACGCACTCTCTCTTGGAGACTTATCACTTGTGCGCAGATTTGGAGGAGAGATGAGCGCATGGCTCATGCGCTCTCCTTGAGTCGCACTTGGTGAAATTCTCTTGGTGAAGAGGTGAACGCGTTGGGCAAGACGTGCCCGGGGTGATCGTGCGGAAGTGTTGGTTGTGCGACGACTTGACGAGGGTGTCTTGGTGGCTCGGGTGAGCGCCCACCCATCGTGCAAGGGTGCACGAAGATGTGTTGAAGTGTTGGATTGTGAACGGAGGTGTGTCTCGGTTGGAGGTGCCCGTGTGTGGCGACTTGGAGGTGCACCCGAGTTGGGCAAACGACACGACGGTGCGACAGGGTGAACGAAGGTTTAGTTAGTCGTGCGGCGACCATGCGGAGGTGCCGATGAGCTGGGCAATCGAGTTTGCCGAAGTTCTATATTTGGCTAAGTGTAAATTTGGGGTTTCCCAAGATTTAACTTGTGCATTGTAAAGACGAAAGATTGTATAATATATTGTTGAGCAGACTCATATTCCAGGGAGTTGCCCCTCCCTTTATACTGTTGCATTTCTCTTATATAATGTTGTGGATAATGAATGTGTATGGGTGTTCATTGGTATAAAGGATAACATAATAATACTTGGTCGAGAATCACAAACTAAGTAGAAGAAAGTGAACTAGGCGTAGTCCATGTGCACGAGTATTGTTAAAAAGAAAGTGTTCGGTGGTGCCGCACCTCGCCGGCACGGTTGAAAGACCACCGTAGGCTTGGGGGCATGACACATGGTGTGAAGCCTTCTTGATTGTGCGACGGGCGGGCGCGGGCGACCGAGCATGCACGCACGATGGGTGTGCGACGGGTGGGTGCGGCCAACTGAGCGAACGACGGAAGTGCGACGAAACAATGCGACGAAAGGAGGAGCGACTTGCGACACTTAACAAATGGCGTGGAAACGAAGGAGGTTTATACTTGATGTGCGTGGGCATGTTCAGTGGGCTGGCCGACGGTTCCATGGGCAGATGTTGGGGTGTGCAAGCCACACGTTAGGGGGTCGGCTAGGCAAGCCACCACCCTTCTACCAAGCGTATATATTGATGGCGTTTGGCGTTCATTTGGACATTCAACAATCAATCAACTCAACGCATATCTCTTGGAACTTCGCATAAGACAAGAGGAAGTGTGCAGAAAGGGAGGAGTGCGCATTGCTTGGTGAAGCTGCATACTTGGTATTTCTTGTGGATGGTCGAAGGTTGGCAAGGTGTGCCGGATGTTGGTTGCAAATTTGTGCAGGGCTTGAGGAGGAGTTCTTGGTGTCTCGGGTGAGCACTCTCCTACCGTGCAAGATTGGCACAAATGTTGTAAAGGCAGGTTTATGCCTCGGTTGTAAAATTGACTAAGTATAGACTTGGAATTTTGCCAAGTATACTTGATGATTGTATTATTGAAAGACTCATATAATATATTGTCGGGCAGACTTGTTCGGGAGTTGCCCCTCCCCTTTATATCGTGCAATTATTGTTCTCTTTTATAATTGCTGTGGATAATGAATAAAGTATGGGTGTTCATTGATATAAATGATAACTAATATTATACTTGGTTGAGAAGCACAAACTAAGTACACAGTTGTGAATTAGGCGTAGTCCATGTGCACAAGTATTGTTAAAAAGAAAGTGTTCGGTGGTGTCGCACCTCGCCGGCACGGTTGAAAGACCACCGTAGGCTTAGGGGCTGTGACAGGTGGTATCAGAGCTCGGTTGGGTTGGGTTGATGAAGTGTGGGAACACTTGGAAGAAGTGACTGTGGTGACAGGTTCTTGCAGGGGAAGAAGTTGATGAGACACTTCCTGATAAGTGTTGCATCAAGGACTTGGGTTGCACGTGAAGCCGGTGCATGGTCGAGACTAGGTTGCAAAGAAGGAGAAGGCTATTAGCAATGGCTGAATCCCAGGTTGGGTCTAGTCGTGATGCCAAGGATACTACCCTTGGGCTGATGCAGAAAGTGTTGGAAAGGTTGGAGTACATGGAATATCATTTTGAAAAGAAGATTGACTTGGTTGTGAAAGAGCAAGAGGCAACTTTGAAGATGAAAGATGAACTTGATGAACTCCGAACTCAACACGAGTACATTGATCTTATGTGTACACAACTTGAAATAAGGGTCAAGGAGGTTGAAGCAGCAAGGAACCAAGGTCTTGCAGAGATCGTAGCGGTGTTGAAGAAGGCCGTGAGGCATGGCTCGGATGGAGGAGTGCCTCATGTGAAAGTCAAGGAACCAGAATCATTTGATGGTACAAGGAGTGCAAAGACTCTTGGAAAATTTTTGTGGGACATGGAGCAATACTTGGAACGGTTGGGTCTATCTGATGATGAGGCTAAGGTCAAGGTAGCTGCTCAGTTTCTAACAAAGGATGCTAAGATGTGGTGGCGAAGGAGGATGGACCAGATTGCCAGTGGCAGTGCTAGTGACATCACTTCGTGGGGAATGAGATGAAAGGAGCTTTGCAGGCCCATTTTAGTCCTCAGGATGAAACATGGGAAGCAAGGATGAAGATAAAATTCATAAAGCAGACAGGGAACCTTCAGGCATATCAACGGGAGTTTGCAAGTACGGTCCTAGAACTTCCTGACATGGCGGAGAGGGACAAGGTGTTTAACTTCATTATTGGGTTGAAGCCTTGGGCACGCAATGAGGTGAAGAGACAAAGGATTAGGACACTTGAAGAAGCTTTTGTTGTTGTGGACAGGTTGGTGGAGCTTTATGATGAGACTTCTGATGATAGAAAGAAGAAGTTTGACAAGCCGAAAGATAAGAAGAAAGATGATGCTTCGAAATCGGATGATAGTTCGAAGACGAAGAAGGTCTTGAAGTGTTGGATATTTGCTGGACCACATAAGGTGAAGAATTGTCCTTCTAGACCGAAAGTGGCTGCCATAGCACAATCTAATGCGAAAGAGGAAGGTGCTTCTGTGGGGATGATGCAGATGCTTCGGAAGGATCCTAAGAGGAATAAGTTGGAGTATATTCGGATGAAAGTTGGAGGTGCTGATATACTCACTATGATAGATAGTGGAGCTTCTCACAACTTCATGGGTGAAGATACTGCGAGAAGGATTGGGCTGAAATATGTACCTATCAAGGCACATATGAAGACAGTGAATTCTCCTCCGAATGAAGTTCTTGGTGTGGTTGAAAAGGTGGACACAACACTTGGTGAATGGACCAGGAAGGTGGACTTCACTATAGTGCGAATTGATGACTATGAGGTTGTGCTAGGGATGGAATTTATGAAACAATATGATGCTATGGTTGTTCCACATTTGAAGAAGCTGTACATTTATGATGGAAGGGAATATGTACCCATTGGTGTGCCTACCTTTGGTGTGACTAGGCCTGATTGTAAATTGGTAGTGATGCAAATGGGGGATGAGAAGAAATTGGGTGACATGAGTAAGCGATTGTCCACGGTTGAGACAAAGCTTACCGAGCAGTCATTGGTCATCAAAACACTTTCAGATAGTATCTTGGATTTGACAAGAAGGCTAGAAGTGGTTGAGGATGAGGATGATGATGAGGAGTTATATGTGAGGCCGGATGTTCAAGAGGAGGATCGGGTCACTTATCTACAAAGTATGGAGATTGAGGATCCTGATAGATGGATTGGGATGATTAGTGAGGGTGAGCCTTCTGGCTCTAACCCCTCTAAATCTTCTTAGATGGACAAGAAGATGGGGCTCATCATTAGCTGCTCATGGCAGTGAGTCCTTAAAGCAGTTGAGCAGGTATGATGGTGCAGGGATGGCTTGGCATCGAGCATCATGACATGTTGCAGATGAGATGGGGGCTACTTCATGGACCTGGACATGGTTTATTCTTGATGAGTTCAGGATGTGGCAAATGTTTTGAGGAACCACTGATGGTGGCATGAGGATGTTCACTCTCATTGTTTGAGCGTGACAGTTGGACTGATCACCCGACTAGTTCAAACATGGGGTCGCGAAGTGTACAAAGGTATGTTGGCATTGTGTTGGAGTATCATGGCAGCAGTTCACACATGATGGAGAGAGGTGTTCACATGGAGCACTTAACAGTTTATGGAGATGAGATGTTGGCACATGGTTGAGGTGTGTTAGCACTTGTTGATGTATCATGGGCAGTTTTGCACATGATGGAGTTGGTGACATGATGGAGTTGACACATTGTTGCAGTGGGCATGTAGCTTGAGTTGGAGGGATCAGCCTTCCATGGTGGAGAGCAGCATGGCGAGATTGTGGCAGGTGGTCGATGATCATGAACATCTGATATATGACATACTTTGGTATGGACTATCTTGGTGACAGTTGGTTGGTGAGATGAGACATGGTGGAGATGGAGTCCTACATATGTTGCAAGGATGTTTGCCATATGTGGGGAGAGTTGACATCATGGATATTGATACTTGGAGGATGGTATGTTGTCGAGGACGACAACGACTTCAAGTGGAGGAGGATGTAACGCCTTCTTGATTGTGCGACGGGCGGGCGCCGGGCGACCGGGCGCGCACGCATGATGGGCGTGCGACGGTGTGACGGGCGGGTGCGACCAACCGGGCGAACGACGGAAGTGACGAAACAATGCGACGAAAGGAGGAGCGACTTGCGACACTTAACGAATGGCGTGGAAACGAATGAGGTTTATACCCGATGTGTGTGGGCATGTTCAGTGGGCTGGCCAACGGTTCCATGGGCGGATGTTGGGGTGTGCAAGCCACACGTTAGGGGGTCGGCTGGGCAAGCCACCACCCTTCTACCAAGCGCATATATTGATGGCGTTTGGCGTTCATTTGGACATTCAACAATCAATCAACTCAACGCATATCTCTTGGAACTTCGCATAAGACAAGAGGAAGTGCGCAGAAAGGGAGGAGTGCGCATTGCTTGGTGAAGCTGCATACTTGGTATTTCTTGTGGATGGTCGAAGGTTGGCAAGGTGTGCCGGATGTTGGTTGCAGATTTGTGCAGGGCTTGAGGAGGAGTTCTTGGTGTCTCGGGTGAGCACCCTCCTACCGTGCAAGATTGGCACAAATGTTGTAAAGGCAGGTTTATGCCTCGGTTATAAAATTGACTAAGTATAGACTTGGAATTTTGCCAAGTATACTTGATGATTGTATTATTGAAAGACTGATATAATATATTGTCGGGCAGACTTGTTCGAGAGTTGCCCCTCCCCTTTATATCGTGCAATTATTGTTCTCTTTTATAATTGTTGTGGATAATGAATAAAGTATGGGTGTTCATTGATATAAAGGATAACTAATATTATACTTGGTTGAGAAGCACAAACTAAGTACACGGTTGTGAATTAGGCGTAGTCCATGTGCACAAGTATTGTTAAAAAGAAAGTGTTTGATGGTGCCGCACCTTGCCGGCACGGTTGAAAGACCACCGTAGGCTTGGGGGTGTGACACATGGGGTTCTACACACGGCACCCCCACCCAAGCCAGAGGCCCCTTGGGCCACACCCTCGCCCCCCAACGCCTAAGCCCGAGGCCCTCCAGACCCTTTCGGCAAGCCTTGCCCTTATTCCCAGAATCGGGCAAGGCCCCCAAGGGCCTAAAAAGATTTAAATTTTTTGTTTAATTATAATTATTTTTTAAATATTTTAATTGTTTGGTATTTTATATTTTTTATTGTTAGTTTTTTTAATTTTTTAAATGTTTTTTTTTTAATTTTTTTAAAATGTTTTTATATGTAATTTTCTATATAATAATAAATAATAAAAATTTTCCCTGTTTTATTTTTTCTAATGTTTTTTTGTTATTTAAAAAAATTAATATTTTATTTTTTATTTTATTATTATTATTTCTTTTAAATCTAATTGTATTTTTAAATTTTCAAATTTTATGTTTTTTAACTTTTTGTTTTATTTTAAAAAAAATTAAATTTTATTTTTTATTTTAATTTATTATATTTTTTAAATTTAATGTAATTTTTTATTTTTAAATTATGTTTTAACTTTTTTATTGTTTTTTAATTGTATGTTTAATTTTTAATTTTTTTAAATTTTGTTATTATTACTTAAAATATTAATGAAATAATTTTTTTTTTTTTTCTTTTCAGATTTTTTTAAAAAAAAAAAAATTTAAAAAAAAATAAAAAATAAATAAATAAAAACATAAATTTTGTTTTTTCCAATTTTTTTAATTCAAAATTTTTCAAAAAAAAAATATTTAAGGATGTTATTTTTTAAGTGAAAAAGTCTCCGAAATGTGTTTTTCAAAATTATATCTATATGCAAAATGTGTATTTTTGTCCAATTTTTAAAATTATTATTTTTTACTGATAGTTATTTTATGTGTATTGAAGTGTTAATTTTATTAACTTTAAAATGCTTAAATAGTCAACATTTTTAAAAAATTGTGCATACTTAGGGAAAAAAAAAAATAAAGTGTAAAAAATGTCTTAAAAAATGATGATGTCTTTCATAATCCACATGAAAATCATCAACATTTAAAAAAAATATCCACACTTAATACATTAGGAAAATTGAAGTGTCAAAAAATAAGCCCTTTTAAAAAGGGGGTTGATACTGCATAAACACTTTTCAAAATTAGCATGAAGATCACTAACATTTAAAAAAAAAAAAATCATATTTGATACATAAAAAAAATTTAAATGTCAAAAATATGTGTTAAGAAAATATTGATGTTTTTCAAAATTTGAATGAAATCAATAACATTTTAAAAAAAATATCCACACTTAATACATCAGAAAATTTAAGTGTCAAAATAGACCTTTTTAAAAAAAAGGGCTGATGATTCATCAACAACTTTTCAAAATTAGCATGAAAATCATTAACATTTAAAAAATATATATATATTAATACTTGATATATAGAAAAATTAAAAGTGTCAGTTCTCGTTTGATAGTTTACATTGTTAAGAATTAACCCAATTATTAAAAATATATTATAATTATAAATTAAAAATATATTAACCATCTATATGAGAAAATTATGTATGCTTCATGAACTACATTCATAATACCCAACCAAGTAATGAGTCCATTTAAAAACTTGAAAGAAAGGAGGTATAACACTGCAGTGAACTACAATAATCCAATATAATTTATCACACTTAGGCCAAAGTTACTTAAGGAGATAAAAGAATGGGTTGCTCAAAGTTAGAAAAAATTGAACGTAACCAAATAAAGGCATGGTGATTTGAGTAGTTGCCTTAGAGAATTCAAAGTTGGTGACTATACAATTCCTAGGTGAAGCTTAAGGAAAAGTTTATTGAAATTGAAGAGTTGTGTATAGTCGAGTTTGATACACTATGGGATCTTCATGATTCTTGAAAGAATATGGATTTATGGTTGCAAATAGATTATGCCCCTTGCTAATATTAAAGCAAATAATATATTCCATGGTTTTTTTAACAAATAATGTGCATGACTTTATTGCACGATCGATTGGACTCTAATTCAAGGGGGACTTAATGAAGAGTTCTGAATGAGATTTTCACAACCTTAATAGGAAGGTGGAACTGTTTTTGGATCGAGTTTATGCATGTGTTTACATAGGGTGAACGATTTGTACCAAATGAAATCACCTAGGAGTTGAATGATGCCACGAGAGTAAAGTACCCATTTTAGAGTTGAATGATGCCATGAGAGTAGAGTACCTATTTTAGTTCAAGTTGCATTGAGAGAGGTTTCAAGTTGTATGGAGGGAGGTTTATTAAAAAAAAAAGGATTTCAATACTTTTTTCATTATTTTTTTGGATATAGATGTATTTCTACAAATGTATTTTTTTGGATATAGATGTATTTCTACACATGTCAATATGGATAACCATAAGTGTCATGTTAAGGATCGTTTATGGGGTTCTATTAAGTGTTACATCATGAGCATTGCATGTTTTAAATTATGTAAATATCATGGTAAGTATTAAGTGTTACATCATGAACATTGCATGTTTTAAATTATATAAATATCATGGCAAGTTAATATGGTTGTGTACATTTCTCTTTAGGCCCAATGCCAAGACGATTGTTATGATCCTTACCATTTTAAATTGAAACATAAATAATATATCAAAAATGCTCAACACTTTATTCAATATCAAATCTCTTGAGGTAGGGAAATAGGACAGTATGGAAGGATCAACTCCTAGACACTTGCCTCTTCAAGCAGGTACTCCCTTGATGAGCTAAACTCAAATACATGATACATGGGGAGGATTTCGTCCTTATTTATAGCTAGTTAGAAAACCTTAACATTAATCACCTAGTAGACCTTATTTAATGAGACCACAATACGTTTATTCAATACTAAATACCTAGTGGCCATGATTTAGTAGTAACAAAATTGTGGACCCTATCCACTTTACATGAAATGGACACCATACCTACACTATTATTAACTAAGTTATTAAGTACTTGTACTTTAGTATTTCAATCAACAACTGTACATGGGAACCTAATTTATCATTCTACACCATCACCACAAGTTTTGAGAGCAATGTGTGGGGGATAGAATGGTGGGATCCTCCCTAGAGGTGTAATTGAATTGAAGGGCCCACTAGAGTTAACAATAATGTAGGTATGGCAGCCAATTAATGTAAATTTTGGGTTCACTATGTATGTTATTATTAAATGGAGTCATCTACGGAGGCGAAGGAATTACTTGGACGGCCAAAAGTAGCCAAAATCAGGACAAAAAAATTCAAAAAAACTTGTAGATATAGTTTTTGAATCATGTTTTTGATGGTGGAAATGGATTCAACATCATTAAAAACTTCTAGGGCACCTAAAATAATGAAATTTTAGAGCTTTTACTTGGATTTACAAAAATTCCTGCCGGATTTTTCAAAAGTATGGCCGAAATTTCCATAACTTTCAAGGAAAAAAACATAATCATTAGACTACAACTTATTAAATAAGTCCCACTATATATAATGAATAAAGTGTAGTGGCCTCATATAATGAAGGCCCACTAGGTTGTTAACATTAGCTTTTTCTAGCCAGCTATAGATAAGGATGTGGTCCTCCTTATGAATCATGTATTGGAGTATATTATATTGGAGATTAGTTCATTAGAAGGTTACCCCCTTAAAGAGGAAAGTGAGCATGAATTGATCCTTTCGTAAAAGTGTCCTTGTATGGTGTTCCCTTACCTTAAGGGTATTTTGATATATAAAGTAAAGAAGATTTTCAATTGTATTCTTAGATACATTGTTTGTGATTCAAAATTAAGGGTTAAGGATCATAAAATGTAATGGTTGGATCATCCCTATGGGAATAATGGGCCTAAAATCCCACTAGAGATAATTATAGAGTAGGTATGCTAGTCAAATAATGTAAGGTGGATTGGGTTCATTGTGTTTATTATTAAATAAGACACACCAGGCAGTGAGTATTGAGTAAACATAATGTGACCTTGATAAAGGGGGTCTACCATAGGTACTTCGCATTAGGATTTTCTAGCTAGCTATAAATAAGGATGGAGTCCTCCTTATGGATCATATATTGTAGCATTTTAAATTGTAGTTGAACCTATCAAGAGGTTGCCCCTTCAAAGAGGCAAGAGAACAAGAGTTGATCCTTTCATAAAAAGATCATTTTATGATGTTTCGCTACATTAAGTGTATTTTGATATATGAAGTAAAGGTGAATTTTTATCTTTTATGAATATCTTGTGTGTGATTTAGTATTAGGGGTTAGAAATCATAAAAGCAACACAAGAGAACATTAATAAGACTTCATGAGTGAAACAAGCACATGATATAAATAATTAAAAATAAAATGAAATGAATCATGTGGAATCATAAGAGTAACTACAAGGAAACAAGAGAAAAATAAGGGAAAGTCATGGGCAATGGGACATGTGTTTGTTAAAAAAACTCTATCTATGGCTTGACAAAATGAGTTATGAGAGAAGCTGACACCTCTCACTTGTTCATTCAAATCAACCTTCAATTTTAAATGTCAATTTTATTGATTTTGGTAGGGATCTCTCTCTCCTATGTCATATGACCAAACCTTTTTTAAACTACATCCAACAAAGAAAGCATTCCAACATTGTCGAGAAAGGTCAAGGCACTATCAAGACTATTGTTGTGATAGGGTGTTTGGGAATCAAGTACGTTAAGCTCAAGCAAAGTGAGAGGGGGATAATGAGCCCAAAATGAAGTGGCATGCTATAAGATGGATTATGATAACCCCATACTATAAGATGGGTTGTGATAAACCAAAACCTTTATATATATATATTATACATGAAATTATGATAGTGAAACACATAATCATAAAAGTTTTTTAAGTGTTTGAGGTATCCTACAACAAAATGTAGGTCAAACACAATAGGGGATCATGTCCAACAAGAAGGTTTAAAAGTGAAAGCTCCCTTAACGTGGAAACCAATGGGCACCCGATTGTTTAGCCACATTTTTGTTTTTGTTTATTCTAATGTTCCACCAAGTTTTCAGGATAGGGGGATGTGGGAACGGGGAGATGCACAAGGGGATGTGTGGGAGCACCCCCAAATTTTAAGTATATCTAGGGGGGATAGGGGGACATTAGTGTGTGTGTGTGTGTGTGTGTAAACATGATTCAAATTCAAATTCAATAATGAAGTACATTGACTAGGGTGTGTGTGTGTGTAAACATGACTCAAATTCAAAATCAATAATGAAATACATGGACTCACACACCATAAATGATTCGATGAAATAGAAATAGTAAAATATTGTATATATTGATTTAAATTCATCATTCGTTTTAAAATCTGATTAATGCTAAGAAAAATAATAAATAATGAACTTTGAAGACTAGAATAGTAAATTGAAATTACTCAAGCTCAAAAATAGTAAAAAGTGACAGAGTCAAAGACTTGGTCTAAGGTCATCAGTGTCTAAAGTCAAGACTCAAAAGTTAAAACTAAAAATGAACAATGGACGATGAACCAATGTTATCAGAATCGGGCTAGTGATCGAACCAATCAACCCCAAAATTGGGAACTAGGAAAAAAATCGGACTAAAAGATTGATCAAATACAAAATACATATATATTCAAAATTTGAAAAAACTACATAAATATTCATGTACATCCATATGAATCGAAACCATTATACACAAATATGCAAATTTTCTCATATATATAGCAAGGGTGCATGTAACCAAGATAACATTGAATGCAATCCATATTTGAACCAAAATACATCAACAAAGAGGCTCTAGATGGCCTCTATAGTCCAAAAAAAAGCATGCTATAACAAATACCTACATATCATCAAAATCAATTGATATATCAGAATTCTCATCATCAATACCACTCTTTAAGCATTCAAATAAGATAAAAAAAAACTTAACATGTCAACTTGAGATTTTGTTTGAGTGACAGATACAAATTTACTAGGCTCATAACAGAGGAGTTCAATAATCAATGCCATCAACATCGGGGTACATAAGGGCTTGGTTCTCTTGATTAAATTTTAGTTCCGTACCCTTATACATGATAGAATCCAATGGAAACATTGCAATCCCCCAAATCCTGAAATCCTGAAAACTGTTAAATCTGCTACATTTTGAGTGAGATCTAAAATTCTACTTTTTCCATATGAAATCCAATAAAGTAAAAGTCACTCTCAAACATCTCGAATGAATTAATGGTAATGTTAAAAATTTAAGTGAATAGTTGAAAATAAAAGATAAAGGAGAATGCCACTTTTACTTTAAGAAATTAAAAATACTATTAATTACATAATATTAGTAGGGAAGGCTAGGGTTTAATATTAGGCTTCCCCACTTCTAAATTAGTATTTTCAAGCAAAATTCAAGGGGGGCTCCCAACCTTTTTTTGGGGGAGCACCCACAAGCACCCCTTCTAGGAAAACACATCCCCCACGTTGCATAAATGGTTCTCCCTATGTCTCCCCGAGTTTCCCATCGCAGGTGCATGGGAAAAGTGGGGTGAGTGCACCCCACCCTGGGGGACGCATCCCCATGGAACACTGGTTTATTTTTAAATGGTTTCTCTTAATGCCTCTAGCATGTAAGCTAGTGGGTGGTCTCTATTATGAAGTTCTATTGAATAAAGAATTCCCATGCGTCTATATGAATTCTCATTGTTTCTTGTTCGTTCATAGGATTGGATAGAGGGTGATGGTCATGTTGGATTGCATATGGGTGGGAAGAAAATCAAACTTGTTTTTTTTTCTCTTAAATTGTTTCTCTTCATGCCTCTAGCATGTAAGCTAGTGTGTGGTCATTAGTGTGAAATTCAAGGATGAATTCCCACGGATCTAAGTGAGTGCTCATTGTCTCTTGTTGTTTTATAAGATTGGATGGAGGGTGATGGTTGTTAAGTAACTAAAAAAGTAGACCTTATTACACAAAAATATGTTGAGAGCTCTATATTAACAATGAAATAATACGAGTATAAATACAAGTAATTATGTCTTAAGACAGACAATCTATCTTAGACATACAATCTCTTGGTTGAATAAATATCTCAACCACACACCAATCTAGGAGACTAACTAATTGGAGAAAATATTTCAACCGACTAGACCTAAACAATCTCCTAACTAATAGGAATAGACTCATTCTCATCGATCCTAAAATTCTACCAATAATGACCAATAAACTGAATAAAGATTTAAGTATATGATCACACACTCATGCAAAACAAGTAGTAGCTACATATTCTAACATTCCCCCTTAACGACTACTTGTCTTAATCTTCATTGCACTCCACTAAAGATCCTCTTGTTCAACAAAGTCTATCTTTGGTCCAACCTGGCACTTTCACCTTGTACCTTAATTATGCAGACATCATCAAATTGTCGACGTCCATATAAAGGAACAATAATCCACTAGAATTCATGGGTACATAACCGCTAGAATCGCTAGTCTAGTAGGAAGTCCTTCACGTACATGGTTCATCCAACTCCTTTAATGAACTCCCCCTGAATATAATTTTTTCCCCTCAAAATCTACAATCAATACAGTCCACTTAAGTGTATCTAGCCAACACATTGCACACTCTTCAGAGTGTTAAAAAACTCCCTAACAAAGGCTACTAAACTAAACTAGACAAGAAACATCATGTCACTAGGGGACACATGACGAAGGGGTGTTCATGTCTATCTAGGTCTTACAAGAATTAGTCATTTTCTTGTTACATAGCTCTTGGTACAACACACTCCAACTTATGAAGATGCCAAGTACATCAAACATTTCAAGGACGACTACAAAATCATATCAACACATGACGTGTAGACTTACTAGTACTACAATATGTGACTCAAATAACAATATGACCATGAGTATATTTTATTCAACACACTTACACAATTTTATCTTTGTTGTCCGTCACGCAACCTCTATTGTTGCTATTCCAACCAATATCCATTGCTTCCATAATGCTTCCATAATGCTTCCAAAAACACTATCCATGTTGTCTCTGTCACAAGTAATATCACTTGCTTTCCTTTGACCAAACTCTCAAGATTTTTTTGTTGTATTAAGGACCTCTCTATCCTCCCTGTTGCAAACTCACCATTCTTCTCTCAAAATTTAGAGTGCAACCAACACTTGTTTTCTAAAGCAAGGACAATACAACTCGCTTCCAACTCAAAAAGTGTCCATGCATGTCCTTCATTTGAAGAACTGCCATCACGTACCCGCTGGAAATTAATCGTACCATTGATACCTAAGATTAACTAGGAACCTATTGTACTCTAGGGCCTAACATAAATCTGACCATGAAGATTGATCCATCTCAGAAAAGTCATGAAACTAATCTGTCGTCTGATCATAAAGTGCCATCTGTTGTACTCACGAGTTATCTAGGAAAGTCATCTACATACAAGATGTATCCATCTCTGTGTTACATTCTTAGCACCTATCAATTAAGACTTATAATGCATGACTTGACAAACAGTTAATGAAGCAAAAACTCATAACTAAAACTCATTTGTGGTTATAACACTTTTTACTAAACAAACTCAAGAATAACTTTACATCACAAAACATTACAACACTAAATACATCAACCAGCAACCCATGACACAATGTTAGGAATACAATCATCCTGGCCAATCACATACTAAATGTCTTTATCTTTGCAAAATTAGTTTAAAACTCCATACTTTAGGTGTCATTTGTTTACATAGTTAATTCTAACCAAAAAAAAGTTTGCATAGCTAATTCTAACCAAAAAATAGTTAAGTTCAATGAAGGCTCAATACGTTCACAATTCATCCATAGTGCCAAGACTTGAAAAATAAACTCTCAAACCATCGATTTTCACCATTCTCTCCTCAATGAAATCTGATTGACTTCAAGAGCCTTTTCTCCAAATCCTCATCGCCTAAACAAACTTCATTGACAAACAAATTTCTAACTAATAGAAACAGACTCTTTCTCATGAAACCAATAAACTCAACAATAATTAAAAACAAATGATCAGACTCATACCAGCTAAGCCTAAACAAACTAGTAAAATCTATAAACTAAACAATAATTAAAAATAAATTATCACACACTCATATAAAGTAAAATCTATAAACTAAACAATAATTAAATATAAATTATCACACACTCATATAAACCAGTAGTTACATATTCTAACAATGTTCATATTAAATTCGATAAGGATGGGAAGAAAATCAGTCGTCCTTCTCCATTCTAAACATTCAACGTGCTTATTAACATATAAAAATATCATTCCATATTGTTGTGAACACTTCACCTATTTAGCTGAAATCGATCCAAAATTATGTGAAATAAACCAATTTCCTGAAAGTATTCTAATTAGAATGCTTATGTGAAATGCATAAGGGATGCATGGGCACGTGATCACTAAATCCCTCGATTATTTGATGGTGTAAAGTAAATCCTATTATAGTTGTATGCATTTAGCATTCAGCCATCGGTGTGAGGAAATTCGGTGTCTTCTTGCCTTCGTGCCGAAGTACATAGTCTAGGGTACACCATTGTGTGGTATCAGAGATGATTTAACACTATTAATCAAATAAAATGATTGATGTAAATTAGTGCCTGGTCATCCAAGGAAACCAGGTACAGTACGATTCCTACTTTAGTAAATCTAACCATTTAAACATCTGGGCATGAATCTGCCTAGAAACATGTAGACTAAATTTTGCCTGAGAATGAATGGAAAGGAAGAGAGAGTGTAAAAGGTTCTGAAAGTTTCCTTGTTGACTTACCACTAATCATTTGGACAATATCGCTCCATGTCAGATAACGCGTGCAAGCATCTGCATGTGTCGCCATGTGTTAGACAGATGGACTACCAAGGTGGACACATGCTTACGAAATGCTGCTGAATGTGGCAGTTTCTCAGCACTCCAAAGCCTTGGCACAATAATTTGGCAAAACGTTGGTTCTTGGCATGCTACTATGGAAGATTTGAGATTTAAATGATGCATAGAAGGGTGTTTTTTTCTTAAATAGGCTGACACTAAGTTGGAGCTAGTCTAATGTTAGATGGAAGAAACTATTTTCTCACTAGTGAGATGCTATTATCAGGATTGTGTGAAGGTTGATCGAGCTTGGATGTCTCTTGGGATAGTTTAATTCCCTAAAAAAAACCTCCCATCCTTAACCTTCATGAGATTTGAACTAATGACCTGATGAAAATTAAATCCACAAACCAATTGGTTTACACCTCATAAGTGGTGTCACTGAAAGTTATTGTAGCATTGGCATTCCTTGATGCTAAGACTAATATCATGATGTAGTCAGACAAACTAGATATTGTGCAAGATGAAACATAAAAGTTTTACATGCTAAAGAAGTGGTATGCCAAAAAGTATTTGTGTGGTGTAGTATGACCTGGATTATCCATAGTATTATATTTATCATGTCTACGTTTCGAACCCCAAAGGAAGTCCATCATCAAGACCAAAAAATGATAGATTATGTGTGTTCTAGCTTCAATTATGAACCTGATATGTTGACAATGCAATCCTTGAACCCTCAAGTGGCACTCCTCCAGATGGTTGTTTGGTTGGAGATGCAACCACTTTTGGAAGAGTGGCAGTTGATTAGAACACAAGTGTGACATGTATAGAATAGTTCTAAACCAAAGAGCCCTCAACCAGAATATGTTCAGCCAATGAAAACCTTTAACCAACTATAATATTTCACGAACTGACAAATCTCCCCATACAATGCCATCTAGTGAATGGTTGGACGCAAATGGAAAATCTACAAGGATGAACTGAAAGAAGCCAAAAAAATCTGCAACAATGTCCAACAGGTTCTAGTATGGAATAGAAGCGATGTGCATGTCACTATGTTCTTTCTTGGTCATGCAAATGAGGGGGAACCTACACCTTTCATAGCCAAAGGAGAAGGATCAACTCTTCACTTTAAGACAGCACAATCCTGCTGGCGACGCCTCTCTGTATTGTGTTCAAATGATGAATTAATCAGATCACACAAAATACATGCTACTACAAACCCAAATAGCGTACTTCCAATTCAAATTAATGTTGCAAATTATTCACCGTGTTACTAACGTCATGAGTGTACAATCAATGCATTGAATATGAAGAAAACTGTTGGAATTCAGGCATAAAACACAGCAGAATTAACACAGCAATTTAATGAAGCACATCTAAGACAATTTTTAACGTGGTTCACCCAACCAATCTGGGCTACGTCCACCAAACATAGGCATCAGGAATATATTAAATAAATTGGAGATTACATCAAGAAATCCTCACACTCTCTTAGCAAATACAATGACACATGATTATATACATAAATGTAATGGTAGAAAAAAAAAAAGTTATATACATGGTGTGCATCTAGATATATAGAAATGAACTCTCAAATTTTCCTTTATCATAATGCTATTTTTCTACCAATATTATAGTTATTTGACCCTCAGTCATGGTTCTACACTAATTTGCTAGGAAGCATCTGGGAAATGTTTCCTGGAAATATCTATATAAGAAACTTCTAGGAAATTTCTCTCAAAAGTCTTCCAAGAGTTTTGACAGAGTTCCAATATCAGAAATGTTTCCTCTATGGAAACACCCCAGTTAGAAGCTCTGGTTTTATAGCAAAAGTTATATACATGCTGTGCATCTAGATATATGGAAATGAACTTTCAAATTTTCCTTTTTCATAATGTGATTTTTCTACCAATATTATAATTATTTGACTATCAGCCATGGTTCTAATTATTTGACTATCAGCCATGGTTCTACACTAATTTGCTCGGAAGTATCTGGGAAATGTTTGCTAGAAATCTCTATATAAGAAACTGCTAGGAAAGTTTTTCCAAAAGTCCTCCAAGAGTTTTTACAAAGTTTCAACGCCAGAAATGTTTCCTCTATGGAAACAACCCAGTGAGAAGCTTTGGTTTTATGGCAAATATCGCATACTTTAAATGGCATATGCCAGAGAATTTATAAGATGAGATCTAGAATATCAGTTTTCTTATAACTTCTACTGAGAAGCTTGCATCTTGGTACAAAGAAAACGGATGTCTTATTGAAGAATAAATAACTTATTGAGCCTTTCCAGGTCCCCATTAATACTAAATAGTCATTGAATTGGCTGATACATTGAGAAACTGCATCGTATCAATGATGCATATAGTTAACGAACAGAACTTCGGGTCAGCAAGGCCGTCTATTTCCCAGGACAAAGAAGACTTAATCCTTCAGAGAACCTTTGATCCTTGATAAAGAAATATTCCTACTTAGAATATGGACGCCAAAGCGTTCAAACTAACTATTAAAAATGTATGAGAACATTACAAATGAATCCCATCAAACTATTGTTGCGAGTGTCTTTGTACTTAAATGATAACATTAAACTGTGTGATACAAACAAATGAAATTGAAGACTTGACCCAACAATAAGGACCTCAAGAAGCCAAATATACCTATATTTGTTTTACTTAATACTCCCAGGGGATGTAAGCCACCTGGTAAACTAGCGCCCTTTGGGATTCACTAGCTGTGAAAACACCATACTTGGTGTCACATCATCTGAGCTCTCACTTGTCATACTCTGACCTCCAATGCTAATTCCTATGCTGTGGCTGCCTGTAACATGATCTGGAGAAGCTTTTGCGCAGTTAAACTTCAGTGGTGCTTCAGCGAAGTCTGCAATGCTGTCATCGACCATTTTATTTTCAATTGCAGTTTCTTGAAGTTGCAAAGTGAATTCTAAGTTCCAAAGCACATCTCCCATAGGTGGTCTATCAATTCCTTGATCAGCAAGACACTTTTCAGCTGTCTCTGCAAACTTTTGAAGGGATTCAGGGTTTATTTTTCCTTTCAAATGAGGATCTATAATATGCTCCAAAGTCCCCTTCTTCAGACAGTGCAGAGCCCATTCAGCAAGGCTTACCTGTTCTCTTGGAAGTGTTGGATTAAGAGCAGGCCGTGCACATAACACCTCAAATAACACAACTCCAAACGAATAAACATCTGACTTTTCAGTGAGCTGCTGCCGACGGAAATATTCTGGATCCAGGTATCCAAAACTGCCTTTCACTACAGTGCTCACATGAGTGTGATCCAGAGTTGGGCCAGTCTTGGAGAGGCCAAAATCTGAAACTTTTGCAACAAACTTTTCATCCAAAAGTATATTGGTGGTCTTTACATCACGGTGAATGATGGTGTGCTTTGCCCCTGTGTGGAGATAATGCAGACCGCGAGCAGCTCCAATACAGATCTCTAGCCTCTGCTTCCAGGACAAAGGAGGCATGTCACTCTTGTATAGGTGGCCTCGCAGTGTACCATAAGCCATGTAATCATAGACCAGAATCATCTCACAATTATCTTCACAGTAACCAATGAGAGACACCAAATGTCTATGGCGAAGCTTGGAAAGCAACTCTATCTCAGTCTGAAATTCATTGATACCCTGTTCAGAAAGTGGATTTCCTCTTTTCACTGCAACCTTGGTGCCTCCATCAATCTCTCCTTGATAGACTTTCCCAAAACCGCCCACACCAATCACCCGGGATTCATCGAATTCATTAGTGGCCTCTTTGATCTCTGCAAGTGTAAAGTGCCTACAGAGACCTGCCGGTGCACATGAAGCATAGCTGCCGGTGCCACTTTTCCCAGAAGCTTTACTGCCCATGGTATGGGAGTTCCCTCCATAAAAGGCCAGGGGAAGCCATCCAGGAGGCCCCTCCTCTCCAGTCATCGTTCCCCTGCGACGGCACACTAAACAGCAAAGTGCAGAAACCAAGCCTAATGCAAGAAAACCTCCCGTTACACCCCCAATTAGTGGAACTTTGCTAGTAGATTTGGAAGATTTCTCTCCAGGCTTCTGCGTAGCTGCAGCTACAGGAGGCATTACAGGGGCCGGTGTTGGATTTGGTCCTGCAAGATTTCCTGAGCTATCATTCAGCTTAAAAATCTCCAGCCCATTTAGGATCGCATCATAGTACTGTGGCTTAGTAGATGGATCAGGATGGATAGCAACCCACAAATTTGAGCTGCTGGATTGAGGTTCAACATATACAACATAATCCTTGAACATTGGAGTGTTCTGTGCTTGGGTCGATGCTATCACATCAAATTGTGTTTCAACAGTCTGGTTATGAATGAAAATATCAAAAACTCTCTGGTTCATTTTTGTGTAAATAAGTTCACAAAAGTGGAGGCGGACTAAGTAATTAAAACCAGAATCCACTGATACTAACCAGGTCAAATTGTATTTCAGGTTAACGTCGCTCTCTGGACCCATGGAACGTGCAGTACTGTAAACTTCTGGCGGTGCAATATATGGTGGCACACTGTCAGAGTACAGCATACTGGCATTGGGATCAGCAGAATTAGTTATCCCCAAAGCAGCTCCAAAAATATATGGTGTATCATCATACCAAGTTCTGCTGAGATCTGAATCTTCAGCTGGTGAAAGAGATTGTCCTCCTACATTCAATCTAATCATGGTCTGCAATGTGATGCTCGAGTCAATATTGTATGGTACATTCAGTCCAGCAAGCATTGGCTGCGTCATGTTGAACAGGTCAGGAATAGATACAATCTCAATCCCATTCACAAATGCATAAGATTTGTTGCCCTTCTCTGGAACAAAGGTGATGTTAAGCAGACCTGGAGAATTAGCGAAGCAAAACTCCTTAATGATGTATGCTTGGGTAAGGGCTTGAGCAGTGATCGATGCACTGAAATTCTTCAGCATGGTGTAGCCTCCGGCACGAACAGTGAAGAAGGCATCTTCAGGGTCAAGACCATTATAAGAAGATGGGTAGAAATAAAGCCTCACCCAATGCCTGCCACCCGATACTGGAAAACTGTAGGTGGATTCCCCTGTGAAAATATCTGCCGTCATGTATGGAGTCACAGAAGGAAGGCTAGGATCCTGATTAGCAGCAGTAGCCTGCTGGGTGTTCTTTGAAGATGGAGCAAATCTGGATCCTATGTCTCCAACCCAGGTTCTCCCATCTCCATCCTTTGCCTTCCCTGAATACCCACAGCTCAAAAGAATATCCTCTGGACGTTGTGCAGCAACATAGGTAGAAATTTTGATGTCCAAAAGGGAGATAACAATTGTAGCACAGATGAGGAAAAAAGAGGGGTCTACAATTCTCTTCATCTTTGTTAATAAATAAGCCCAATGAATGTTCATTCTTGGTCTCTAGTAATTCAAGAAAAGATCCTAGAGACCCTTCAAATCCTTGATTCTCAGATCTTGAATTTGATTGCTCTATATCCAGAGCTTCACTGGATACATCACATGCTAAAATGAGACCTCCCTTCTATGAATATAACACCCATAAAAATTGTGAACCAGAATGATGGCTTCTTCCAGAGCCCCACATTTCCCTTCTCCTTCTGAATCATAATACCATTTTCAAAACCAAACCAACACTGATCTAAAATCTTTGTTTGACAGTCAGATTTGGGGAAAAAAGCATACCTGGAAATTACAGCTAGATTCGTGCACAGAACAAGCTGTTGAAGAGGTTGGCCATAGTCCTCTCAAACGTTTCCGCGTTCCCTACCAGAATTTGTTGTTCTTCTCCAATAATATTCTGGGGCTGTACAGGCTGTAAAGGAACGTGGAGAGAGGTATAGCTGGAGGGGTCATGGATGACGGAATCCCTACACTACATTGCATGGAATTCGGAGCAGGATCAGGGGCAGAATCCATTGAATTATATATTTGCGGAGGATTGCACATGTAGGCCACTACCTGTGCTCTCCCATCTTTGGGTTGGCCGTTTGGTTTCGTGAATTGTTTGCAAACACAAATTTGGAGACCATGTCTATCCTGTGAATGGTGGTGATATAATCTTTCCGATCCTTATACAAGGGAGAATCTGTACACCATGACAGACAACGCTGCTCGACAGTTAAGAAATTTTGACTCCCACGTCTGCCAGAGCATCTGAGCATTCATTTCTCATGGATTTTAGAGGATTATGTGCCAGTAAAAGCTGGCCTTGATTGACTCTGTATATATTCATTCCGATTTTGAAGATTTTGAAGTATAAGTGGGGATAATATATCATTAACTTTAAAGTTATTGACTGCGTAAAGTTTAAATTTATTTTGACTATTGAGTGTGAGTAGATAGGTTTAATATCACACGGAGAAAGAAAGAAATTAATTATTTTAAGGATGGTGATGTTAAAGATAGTTTATGGGACAGATTGCTTTTTCATCTACTTGTTTAGGTTTCTTTCTGTGAAGTTTCAAAATAAATGTTTCTAGTTTCTCAACAAACCCCTTGCTAAATAAATTATCCCAAGAGCTAGTTGTCAGTGTATTTTGCATAACTTTCCCTCTTGCTAAATAAATTATCCCAAGAGCTAGTTATCAGTGTATTTGCATAACTTTACCTCGTTAAGGTTGAGATAAATCCTTTACGAGATAATTAATTGGTTGAAATAGCTTAATTGATATATGCATAACTGAAACCAATTAAGCTATCCCTAAAACAAACTTTTCTGGACAATTATCCCAAGAGCTAGTTGCCAGTATATCTACAAAACTAACTTTCCCTTCCCTCGTTAAGGTTGAGATAAATCCTTTACGAGATAATTAATTGGTTGAGATAGCTTAATTGATATCTACATAACTCAAACCAATTAAGCTATCCCTAAAACTTTTCTGGACAATCTTCTCTTGTAAAAGATTTATCTCTGTGTGGCCCATCAATCTAGTTTTTTTCTTCACATTAGGGTATTAAGTGGTCTCACGACCCGGTTGTAATTTTATTTAAGGAGAGGGCTTATTACTAATACATATGGCTAAGGCAAAACCTATTAAGGACATAAATTTTATTCATATTTGAATGTTCAAAATGAGACATGGTTTCTCCAATGATTTAGTTTGAGAATTTTAATCATCTTCATCATGTCTAATATATCACCTAAATTGGGGCGAGAAATTGAACCAGTGACTTCACATCAAGAGTATCTTAACAAAGCACCAAATTACCATTTAATCATCTCGCAAAATTGATGTTGACAGTTGTGTTCTTAGTTTTAGTTATCGACCTCTAGAACAATTGATATGACTGTTGTAGAATTGAGGCTTCCATCAAAGTTATAAGAGCTTCGACGTAAATCACATATAGAAAGACCTTTGTCGAAGTGTTTCGAACCAACCAGTGTGATTCATCGTCAGGACAAATTGAAGAAATAGATCCAGCTTAGCATATTAAATAGTCCGACGAGAGACTCCAACGGCTAACTTTGAATAACGGCTAATTTTGACTATAGGACATAGGTCAAATTTATATTTGTTAATTTAATATTATTGTTATTATTATTTTTAATATTAATATTATTAATATATCCTATTTATATGGAATAACTAAAAATAGGTTAAACATAAAATAAGGGAATAGAAAAAATTATTTATTTATTCAAAGTTAAGATAATAACATTAGGTTGTTTAATATAAAATAATTTTAATGGTTATTAAACTTATTGTTAATTATGTAAATTAGGTAAATAAATAAACTAATCTAATGGTAAGTTTTTCGAAATTATCAATTTAATTAGATATAATATTACTAAATTATTATATATATGTATATAATTTAATAAAATAATAATGTTAGGTTGTTAGGATAAAAATACATAAATAATATTAATGGTAAGTTCAAAACGGTAATATATCCATTTATTAAATTATTTACTAAATATATATATACATATATATGTATATATATATTAGTTTGTTAAGGTAAAAATTAAGATTAAGAATTTTAATGGCTGGTTTTTAAAAAGGTAAGTTAATTTGTTTAATTAATTAAATTAATTTTCTTAATGTCATATCATTTTTATTTGTTTAAAATTATTAATTTATTAATTATTAATAATTTTATTAAATATCACAAAAAAATAAAATAATAAAAAATAAAAATTTAAACTAATTATAAAGAACCATAAATACATGAAATAAAAATGACCCAAGAATAAATTCATAAATATTAATTAAACAAGGCAATAAAATTAACATTATAAATATATTAAATTAATTCAATACTTAATTAAATTAAATCAAATTAATTTAACTAAAGTTATATATATATATATATGAAATACAAATCCATAAATCTAAAAATAAAGAAGAATAATAATATTAGTAATAGTAATCATAAAAATAAATAAAAGAGGAAATAAATATATAGATAAGAATATAAAATTGCTAACGATATACATCTATATATAAATTTATATCTTCGATCAGATTATACTACTCAGATCACTAAGGAAAAATTCATCAACCGGGAAAAGCGACAAAGAGACACAGGAGGCGAAGGACGGGAGAAAAACCAAAAGAAAAGCACAAGATCAAGGAGTAACGGAAGGCACTAGGGGAACGACGAAAGCACCCCAGACAACCAGGGGGGGTGAAGGGGAAGAAGCACTAAGAAGAAAGAGCAGGGATCCAGCATCTACTTACCTTCCATCCATCATCTTAAAGAAAGACTAGTAGGGGATCTCATTCCATTCAATAAAGGTATAACCTATTTATAAGTG
>APFE030160342.1:166893-211263 GCA_000404065.3 Pinus taeda
GGTTAGTTTATTTATTTACCTAATATAAGAAAACAGTAAATAATAACAATTTTAATAACCATTGAAATTATTTTATATTAAACAACCTAATGTTATTTTAATTTGAATAATTAAATAATTTGCCTTTGGGTACTATTCCCTTATTTAGTTATTTTTACCTATTTTTACTTATTCCCATAAATAGAATATATATTAATAATATTAATATTAAAAATAATAATAACAATAATATTAAATTAACAAATATAAATTTGACCTATGTCCTATAGTCAAAATTAGCCGTTATTCAAAGTTAGCCGTTGGAGTCTCTGCTCAGACTATTTAACATGCTAAGCCGGATCTATTTCTTCAACTTGTCCTGACGATGAACCACACTGGTTGGTTCGAAACGCGTTGACAAAGGTCTTTCTATATGTGATTTATGCCAAAGCTCTTCTTATAACTGATATGACTGTCCTTTGATAATGTCGCCCTGTTCTCTTTTGGGTATTTACATCAATATTGTTCAAGAATGCTTAGTGGTATTTATATACTTATGTCGTTTGAATATGGTAACATAATGGTATAACTACTTATTTACTTGTCATGCATGTCATTTGGGATTAAATGATTCTTGGTTTAAATTTATTCTAAATCCTGTAATAGTTTTGTTCATTAGATATTAATTGTTTGAGCCATTAAAGACTTGTAAGATGATCTCTTCTGGTTCAATTACACTGAATCTTTTCAAGAATCATACATTATGTTTTCCCAACTGTGTTGGTGTTATAATTTTGAATTTTTACTTACTCTACCTCTACACAGTGGTCGAATCGAATCATAATTGTGCCTAGGCTACCAGTTAGACTGGCCTTGCCAAGGCGCTAACCTAATCTCAATCGACTGAGTTTTTTTTTTTTTTTTTTTCTACTTCTGACCTATTTGAGTTCTCAGTTGTAATAATGAGTTTGTTTTTAATAATTTGATTCCCATTCTTGCATAACTTCTACCCCTGCCCTAAAGGGTTACCCCCATTCACGAATCATTTTCAAATTACTGATGCAGGAACAAGGGACTTTGTTAATTAATTTCTCCATATTATTTCTACAGTTTCCATAGATTTGTTACCATACTGCCCACAAGAATTCATTTAAAGGAAAAATATGATTGCCCTACTCTACAGGAAGCTACCCTCATAGCTTCTCTGATCAGTTACAAATTTATTAATACAGTCCAAAGAAAAATTAATGATTACCATTTAGTACTCTTCCACAATAAAGTTTAGAACAAAAACTTCCATACATCATTCACTGCAAAAATCTTTAGAACTAAACAAGAAACTTGTTCTCACAGATTTACTTATCTGAAATGCTAAGTTGTCTAGAAAATCACGAGGAAAGACCACCCCTCCCTACCGAATAAGAATGGAAATTACATCAAGTTCTCCCCTTGAACATATCTTTTCCATAGCAGTAGATGAGACAATGACTTTAAAGGGTCAGTTCACAAACATCAAGACTTGACAGTCCAGTCTAGAACTTTCCAATTCAAGTATGTTTGGGGCTTCCACTAGCTCTTAATCCAGCTCAAGAACCCCACAAGTAGTGTCCTGCCTTCCCTGTAAAATGTCATGTTTAGGTTTCAATTATGTTCTTCTCTCCCAAGTGCCTCCATCCTTCCTCTTGCCTTCCTTCACCCTTTCCACTTTGAGATCTTCTTTTATCTCCAGGGAAAGAGAGAAGTAATTTTCTCTCAACTGTTTGGTAAAAGAAAATCCATCTAGGGTCTTTTCCTTGTGAATTTCAAAACTCCACTTAATTTTTCAAACAAATTTAAAAATAAACTTTAGTCATTAAAAATTTCTCGTTAGGGATTTCCATTCAACCTATGAGTTTTCTTGGACTAATGCAATAAAAATAAAGGAATGTAATTACACTTCTTCTTTTTTTTTCTTTTTCTTTTTTTTACGGTAATTAGGGGTGTTACATCTTCCCCCCCCTTGTGCATAACATTGTCCTCGATGTCTACTCTTACTCCTCAAAACATATCAGGATAGTCCTCTCGCATAAACTGATCATCTTCCCAGGTGACCTCTTCTAAGCTAAAGTGCTTCCACCGCACTTTAACCTAGGTGATGGCTTGCTTCCATAACATTATTTCTCTTTGATTGAGAATACACTAAGGCTCTACCAGGAACTGTCCATCTAGTTCGACCTGTTTTAGAGGCATATAACCATCATTAGTCCTAGTGATCCATTATACAAAAAAAGAAAAGAAATATGAATGCACAAGTTAGATTCTACTTGCGTTTCCTACCAACTAATGATATGTCTAGGAGCATACACATACTTTTTTAATAACGATACATGAAATACATCATGGATGTGTATATGACTAGGTAATGCCTGACGATAGGCTACTAGTCCAATTCTTTCCAAAATTTGGAAAGGACCACATAATTGAGGGGCTAGGTTCGCACAACCACTCCATCGTAAGGCAATTTTCTTGGGTTTAATTCACAAATACACACGATCCCTGACTCTAAATTCTCAATAGGTCCTCTTCTTATCTGCGTACGTCTTTGTCTATCTTAGGAGACTTTTAAATCTTACTGAACTCTTTTCACAGTCTTCTCCATTTCTGCTAACATACCAGGTCCCAAAATTAACTTATCCTCAGGCTTATTCCAATTGGTAGGTGTTCTACATCTTCTCCTATACAATACCTCAAAATGAGTCATTTTTAAGGATTCGTGATAGTTGTTGTTATATGAAAATTCAACAAGGTGGAGGTATTCTTCCCACTTGGTTGGTCATTGCATGACATACATTCTTAGCATGTCTTCAAGCACCTAGTTCACTTGTTAAGTCTATTCATTTATTTTTGGGTGGTACAAAATATTGAATTGAACTTGGGTGCCTAATCCTACAAAAAGATCTCTCCAAAATGTTGATGTAAACTTTACGTCTCTATCAGAGATGACTACCTTAGGTATGCCATGTAGTAAGAAAACTTCCTTCATAAAAATATTAGCAATTTGAACCATCTTATATGTAGATTGCATTGGGATAAAATGGGTTGCTTTACTTAATTTGTCTAGCATGACCATGGTTGAATCATTTTTTCTCTTTGATTTAGGTAGACTTGTTATAAAATCCATTGTAATAATTTCCCATTTCCACTTAGGGTTGGGTAATGGATGAAGCAAGTCGGTTGAATGTTGGTGTTCAAATTTAACTTGTTGACATTCTAGACATTTGGCCAAGTATTCTGCAATATCCTTTCACATTTTTGGCCAAACATAATCTTTTTTAATTGCCGAGTTTAATTTTTGATAATCGGGATGAGCAGCTTAAGGGCTCTTGTGAAATTCATCTAGAATTATTTTCCTAATAATTAATTGATTGGGCACATATATCCTTCCTCTAAAGGTTAGCAAATCATCTTTATTAATATTGTATTCAGTCTGATTCATAAAGTTGTTTGCTTGCTTAACTTGCTACCGCAAAATTTCTAATTATGGACCTTGTTTAGCATATTCTTTAATTTGATTTACAAAATTGAAGTCTTCTTGATTGTAGGAAATCTCGTTTATACAATGTAACATTCGACTTGACACATCAGCTACAAAATTTTATTTTCCTTATAAATGCTTAGTATCGAAATCAAACTCGCTAAGGAAGGTATTCCATCTTGCTTGATGGGTATTCAAATTGGGTTGTTTAAAAAAATTGGTTAGGTTGTTATGGTCTATCATTAACACAATTTTTTCGCCTAACAAGTAGTTCCTCCAAACCTTTAGGGCTTGTATTACAAAATTTAATCCTAGATCATAAGCACAGTATTTTTTCTCATGTTCTTTTATTTTTCGTGATTTGTAAGCTATCACCTTTCATTCCTGCATTAAAACTCCATATATTCCTTCTTGACACACATCCGTGCATACCATAAATTCCTTTTCTAGATCTATAATTTTTAATGTTGGGGTCGTGGTTAGGAAATGCTTTAGCTATTCAAAGCTCATGTGGCATTATGTTGTCCATTTGTAGGCCCTTCCCTTTTTCTGTAAAGAAGTTATAGTATAAGCAATTTTAGAGAATCCTTTAATAAAAAATAGATAGTACCCTGCTAGACTGATGAAGTCAATATCCCGCTTGGGTTCTGGATGGAGCTCCAGGCGAATTACCCTAGTAGGGGATACAGTTAACCTCGATTTAATGCAAACAACCATAACCTCCCGCTGACCTTTCGTTGGCTCCCTATGCTACTAGTTACCCTCTGCCTACGCCCTATGCCTCCGCTTTCTAACAGTTACAATCCCCATTTTCTAGCTACAATATGGATGATATGGACCTCAAGACAGTCGACTATTCACCAAACCCTTACCCCAACCAACCTATTTTTGGCACCCTAACCCTATGTCGTCCTTAGTTTCTCAGTGCTCTATTGTCGTTCCGTTGCCTTCGATCTCATCTCTGGTGGTTACCATTCCCGGGTTGTCTACATCCTCACTCCATATCACGACCCTCTCCATCGATTCCCCAGCCTTCGACTATCCCCCTCTCTCACCTGGGACCCTTCACCTTCTGGCCGCTTGCTCGTCCCCGTCCTCGTCTTTCAATCCTACGCCACCTACGGACCATCTCTTTTCGAAAAACCTTACCCCTCCTCCGGGTCCCGACTTTCCTGAGGAGCCTGTCCATCAATCCCTGGTTTCTGGCTCCCCCTTTGCTACAACGACGACGACTTCTTTGATTCCTTCATCTGGGTGTTTTGAAACCTCGGTCATCAATGTTTGGTCCGCGGCGCAACATTTACAATAGGAGAACCTGAGCTCAACTGATCCATTGCATGACCATCCAACCGCGTCTAGAACTGGGAAAAGAAAAATCAAGTGCGTGAAGGACTCTGGGAAAGATTTCACAATCAAATTTGGGGAAAGTTTATCAATGGGGGAAGTTGCAGACATGACCAGAAAGTTTCTGGTGGGTAGGGTTCGTGGACGATCCTACTCTGCGGAGTGACTCAGGCTCTAGGTTAAAGAAATATGGGGTAACATATTTAAAGAGTTACCTGATGTGAAGATCTTGCCCCAAGGATGGTTCGTGCTCCACTTTACCCTGAAAGAGTACACAAACATGGTATTGGCACATAGAAATGGCCTCGATCTTGTTGAAACGATGGAGTCCACTCTTCGAACTAGAAAGAGAGCATATTGGTGCAAGACCCATATGGGTAAGATTGCCTAGTTTACCTCTTCAATACTGGTCTGAAGATGTATTTGTTCAAATTGGAAATTCTCCAGGCAGCGACTTAGACTATGACAAGCCCTACATTCAATCAAAGAATCGTACTCTGGCTTGCATCCTAGTGCACCTGGATACTCGTGAAGGGTTGGAGGAGAACATAACCCTGCAATGACGGAAGTTCACAAGGATCCAAATCCTAGACTATGAAGAGTGCCATTTAGGTGTCATCGCTGCCACAAAGTGGGGCATCTATACAAAGAATGCCCACTCGTAAGGAAGTCTCCCGATCCTCCGTTGGGCATAGATGGGGGGATGGGTAAGACTACTGCAACAATACCTGAGCAAACTCCATCAACAGCAATGCCCTCGATCGGGAAGGTTTTTACAACTCAGCAGGCTCCCGTTAGCGCCACTCATCCACCTTCTTCACCAATGACAAAATCAAGGGCAGTTGCAGAGGTTGCACGCTCCTCGGATAATCCTCTTTTTTCCCACCCTGTTTTTGCATCTTCTATTGCTTGCACTACATTGCATCTGCACAATGCATCTGTAATGGAACAATCTTTCACTCAATCTTCCATCCCTTGTTCTCTAACTTCCCATCAACTTATCTTTTCTACTACCTCCTTATCCTTCGCCCTAGATACCTCCTCCTTGTCCTCCTTATGCCCCATCTAATCCCCCCCACCCCTACAATCTACGTCCCCGCTCTCACTCATCCAAATCTTCCCCCTCCCACTCTGTATTGGGTCTTACCCTCCCCTTGTTATCCCACAAGCCCCCTTGTAGCCACAAATCTTTTCTCTCTAGAGCTATCCTTTAAGCTGGAGCTGAAGTGGTCTCTAGCAAATAATCATCTCTTAACCGAGTTCTTAGAGACTTGAACACCCAAGGCCAACTGCCTCCATGAAGTGGCTCTCTTTCAATTGTAGGGGGATGGATAGCTCGCCCAAAAAGCTAGCCCTCCGAAGACTATCCGAATCCAAGCTTGTTGACATCATCTTTCTTCAAGAAACCCTTGGCCAGGTAGATCATATCACCCAAACCCTTTGATGAGCGCCATTATTGCAGCAAGGATGCTGCAACTCCTGGGCTACCAACTTTACTTATCAACCTAGGGTTTGTACAAACTTGGAGGTGATAGTGCTATATGCACAAGTAGAAGTGAAGGTCCTTCCTGTTATCACTTGTTCATCTGGCGAGAGACCCCAGGGGTTCCAAACCAAACTTCTATAGAGTCAGAAGAAGCTTGATTCTTTGATGAAAGAAGAGAAAAGCTATTCTAAGAGAGCTACTCTACTGCAGTAATGAAGAAAACAACATGTAATGCTAATATCACACCATATCCTAATTAACCATTTAAACAGCTATGCTAAGCAGAATTTCTAAATCAACACTAACCTAATGCTGCTATCTAAGTTACAGAAGTAAAGAGCATCAAACTAAACTAATGAGTAACAGAGGAAACTAAACTAAATATGTTTTCACTTTCTTGGTTTTTCGATGATCGGATAGTGTTAGAGTCTGATTGAATAACCAAATCGAAGCTCAGAAGTGGCAGCATTTAAATGATATGCAGAACAAAGTTCGAGAAGGATTCAAGCGGAAAGGCAATCGAAGATCGAAATCAGCGAAGGGAGGACGTAATGAAGCAGCGATGCATAGGAACCATTAGATCGATTAGCAAACAATAAAAACGGAAGATGAGCAGTGGAGATCTTATCACAGGAGATTATGTGAATAGATGGACTAACAAGATGAACAGGAGATAAATGGCGGAGATCTTATCACAGGGGATTAAGTGAATAGATGGATGAACAGGACTAACGGAAGATGAATGGCGGAGATCTTATCGTGGGAGATGAAGTCAATAGATGGATGGATCACATCAAGTCACGTGTCGACAGAAGGGTGGAAAATGTGCAGAATGATGGAGCGGGTTTTCGTAGGTGGTAAGCAGTTTCTTGCGTGCCCTCAAAGTTCTAAGCAGAATTCCTAAATTTTACACGATTAGCCTAAGTGAGAGACACGTAGCATGAGAAAACCACTTTTCTCACATGCTCTCAGGGGATATCGGCTGTGCAAGAATTTGCTCGAGATCACGCGATAGCCGTTGGATCATGCAAGATTGATCAACGATGGAGATCGACCAAGCTAGTTGGCGAGCGGGTGACGCGATGGTTATTGGATCAAACGAAATAGATCGAAGGTGAAGATATGGAGTGCTTAAAGTTAAACGTTGAAATGAATATAGGGGGTAAGCAGTATCTCGCGTGCCTTAAGAGCTATAAGCAAAATTCCTAAATTTTACGTGATTATCCTAAGTGAGTGACATGTAGTACGGGAAAACCACTTTTCTTGCATGCTCTCGACCGGGTATCGATCGTGCAATAATTCACACGAGAATGCACGATTGTTGTTGGATCATGCGGGATTGATCGACGGTGGAGATCGGCCAAGCTAGTTGGCGAGTAGGTGACGTGATAGCCATTGGATCAAGCAAAACAGATCGACAATGGAGATTTGGAGCACCTAAAGTCAAATGTTGAAATGAATATGCAACACATGGATAATGAAGATTGGTCAGGTTTATTATGGATCAAACGGTAAGGAGATCTAGGGGTATAATCTGATTAAGATGTGATTTATTGGCTTCCGCATATATTATGCATGAAGAAAGTGGTGAAGGAAATGAGAATATGAGTGAGATCTTATTATAAAAAGATAACGATGAAATGAACCAAGTACTAAATCAAGACGACAAACACCAAAGCTCATGCGAGAACTAGAAATTTGTGTTTTTGGGGTTGTTGAAGGGTCTCTTCCTCATGTCATGGTCCCAAGGGGAGGAGGTGAGATTGAGACACCCGCTGACAACCTTATGGTGATCTTTTTCTCCTTGCTAACCTGCTAATTGAAAGAAGGCACAAATGGAACCAAACTAAAACATAACCAATCGACACTACACTGTTGTAATGGAAATGTAGCTACTTAAGCAAATGAACGATTAAACCATGAATCTATGCGCTACACTGCTGTGATGGAAATGCAGTTGTTTAAGCAAATGAATAATTAAACCATGAATCTACGCTAGCATACATGTACAATAAAGAGGAGCCTTAGCTGCTAGGGTTGGGCCATACATTCTAGTTGATTTTCACTTTCTTGCAACTGTCCTCTCAACCATGCATTTTCCCTCTCAAATTGATATCTCATTATTGCTTCTCTGTCCCTTAAGCCACTTATTCTTTGCCCATTTCCTTGAGCTTCATTTCAATGCCTTCTTCCTCTCTGTTTTTCTTATCTTCTTCCTCTTGTTGTTCTTTCTCATCTCCATTAGTTTCTTTCTTCGTTTGTTCCTCTATTTCAGCATCATCCTCCTTCTCTTCTCCTGCTTCATCATGTTCCTCTGTAATAGTTTCTTCTTCATACATCTCATCCCCATCTAGCTCTGTATATTATTTTTCTTGTTTTGCCTCCTCCTTGTTGATAGAAGGACTAACATCATAGGTGAGGGTTTTGATGTCATCCTCTACTGGTAAGTCTCTGAACACTGACCATGTTATAAGGATCCTGAGGTTTTGGAGGGCATCCTCAATGAGTATCCTAATCAACCTCTGGTGAGCCAATTGTTGGGAATTCCATTCCTTTACTTTGTTGCTGGAGTCTATGAGTGATTACATCAAGAAATAAGGTATGCTAAGTCTTTGGTGAACTGGTGTTTCTACCCCAAATCTTAATTCTTCAAGCATCCTAAAATGGTAACCATAAACAACGTTGTATCTACCCTCACATGAGATATATTTTATGAGTTGGTAACCTACCTCACTCCATGGGTATGGCAGGTTGTCCCTCCTTACTCCATTTTTATCCTCTATGGGTTCTTCACCTTCTAAAAAGAATTTCCTTTTTTCCACCTGACCGTCTTTCTCCATGGAATGCCTAGGGGAAGTGTGGTGACCCTACTGATGAGCTATGGGGTGAGATCTATAGTGCGCCCTCTAACTATAACAGTGGCATGGATTCTACTGTGTGGAGTGAGGGAATGAGAAAATTCTTGAGCCACCTCATCATCATACCCTATGAGTTTTTTGAAAAACCCCATCCATTGGTGTCTTATAAAGATTTCAAGCACTTGGGGGTGTTGTTGTATCCTCACAGTGTTTGTGGGTTCTCTCCTATTAAACCCTCCTATCATCTTACTTGTGAGGCTTGAGGAGGAAATGAGAGGTTTGACACAAGAATTTTAAATTCAAGAGAAGACGTTCCTGTGTATGTAATTCACCTCCCACAGTTGTTATATCCACTAGCTTTTAGAGCATTTCTAGTTTATTTGCTTGTAAATGGGGATGTATTTTCAGATCCTACCTCTTTAGAATGGTGGCAGTGGACAATTATCGTGATATTCCCTCTTGAACCCCTCTCTTCCTATCCTGTAGACTGCCTCTATGTATCCTGTATACTGTTCCTGTAGGAATTCCTATGCATGCTCCTATATAAATTCTCTTGCAGAACAATGGGTCCCTGCTTCCGGTGGGTGGCCAGAGTTATGAGAGCGACTTGAGTGAGGTAGTTTCGAGGAGGTGGAATGCATGAATGCATGAAAATGATGTTTTGTTTCCCTTTATGGCTTTTCGGGGTGAGGTTCCTTGTAATCAACTCCCACTCCTCATAATCAGCTCCCACCTTGTAGATCCATAGTTAACCACTTCTTGTCCTACTCCTCCTCTACTTTTGAGTCAACTGCAGCAATGTGTGAGAGGACACCCGGGTTTGTATGTGATGACTGAATGAAGGTGGCCAAGTTAACTAGCCACCTTTTCACTTATAAACCAGTGACCTCGTAACCTTTACAACTTTTGATCAAATCATGCATATGAGTGAGTGAGCGAGATACTTACCTGTGGTTTTGATGCCATGCTGCAGTTGTCGAGGACCAGAGGTGATGCATTGTTTATTTGTTGCATGGTCATTCTTCTTCCTCCTCTATTGTCTGTTGTATGGTATCTAATGTCTGCTGTCTGGAGCTCCTAGATCATCCTAGTGAAGACCTATAGCTGATGATTGATATTTTGTGGGATAGGTTGCTATAGGATTTCCTACAGGATCATCCTATAGGTTTTCAAGGGATCCTGTAGAAAACACAGTCTACACATAAATTGAAGCAGTGGAGTGGAAAACGATAGAAATGATGGAGTGATGCATGGTAATTAGTGGAGGAGATGGATATGTGTGAGGCAGGGTTTCCTTTGGATCTTGTTTTTGCTCCTTGATTGTCTTTCTTGTCCACCAGCAAATAACAATTACATCTTTTTATCTCTTTTTTTTTTTGAAAAACACCTAGGCTGCCTCAAAGAGGTTTTCACCCTAGTTGTTTTCCCTGGCCGCCTCAAGGAAGGTTTTCACTCAGGGATCTTCTTATTCTTCTTTCTATTTTATTCTCACCCTTGGGCCGCCTCATGAGGTTTTCAACCCAAATATGGGACTTAGGCGCCTCGTGGAGGTTTTCACCTGAGTCCTTATTCTTTTTTCTTTTTTTCTTTTTTCAATGACCTGATGAGGGAGGAGCTGGAACTTGCTCCACCATCATCACTATTTTATTGATATTGTCAATGAACTCTTACTTTGATAAAGGCCTCTTGTACATTTTCAATCAGTGTCCATTAACAAGAAATGGAATGGCTTATTCATCTATAGTACTGATTTGCACGGAACCATTATCATGGCATCTTTCCACCACATAAGGTTCGAGCCATCTTGTCCTTAGCTTGCCCTTGAAGTCTTTATACCTGGAATCATATAACAATGCCCAATCACCCTCTTGAAATTGCTTCTCCTTAATATGTCTATGATGTCAGATCTTCCTTTGAAGCTGAACTATCTATGTATGTAAGAGGGCATGCATTCTGAATTCATCCAAGCCATTCAAATGGAACAATCTTTCTTTATGTGCATGACTGAGATCGAAATCTAGTTGTGTTTCCATCCTTAATGTGTTATATTCAAACTCAATGGACAACAAATCCTTTTTCCCATAGACTAGCTCATAGGGTGTAAATCCAGTGGTGGTCTTCCATGTTGTATTATAGGCCCAGGTGGCCTCAACTAGTCTCTCTGCCCAATCCTTCCTGTTTTTGCTTACTACCTTGGTTATGATTCTCTCTAGTGAACTGTTGGTCACCTCCACTTGCCCATTAGCTTGTGGATGATAAGGAGTGGAGGTCCTATGCTTGATTTTGTGATGGTTGAGCAGTTCTTCAATCATGTTGGAGGTAAACTAGCTACCTTGGTTTGTGACTAGCTCTCTAGGGTGCCCAAATTTGTAGAATACATTCTCCCTTAGGAACTCAGCCACCTTCTCTTCTGTTGCTGCCTTAATTACTTTAGTTTCAACCCACTTAGTCAAATAATCAGTGCACACAATAATGTATTGTTTTTTCTTTGAAGGAGGGTTGATAGGCCCAATGAAGTCCATGCCCCATTTGTCAAATGGCTTGAAAGTCACTTGAGGCTGTAGGGGCATTTCATCTCTTGGAGTAGGCTTTCCCATCCTCTAGCACCTATCACACTGACTAATTTACTTTTTTACATCCTGATCAAGAGTGGGCCAATAATAGCCTGCTTGTAACACTTTGAATGTTGTCCTCTTTGCTGCGAAGTGACCTCCACAAGGCCCATCATGACAGGTTAGAAGGATGTCAAAAAATTCCTCTTCCCTTACACACCTTCTCAAGATTTTATCTGGGCCAAGTTTGAAAAGGTTGCCCCAATCCAGGTGAAGGGGACGCTTTTCTTGATTATCTTGCTCTTTTCTTTGGAGGGCAAGTTTGGTGGGAACTATGCCAATACCAAATAGTTTGCTATATCAGCAAACCATGGGGAGAGAATTGAAATATCAAACAAATTCTCATGTGTTAACTGGTCATCCACCATTCCTTCTTCACCTGTAGGCAGATTCATCCTAGATAGAATGTCTACAACAACATTTTCCTTACCATGCTTATCAACAATAGTTAGATCAAACTACTGTAATAAAAGCAACCATCTTATAATTCTAGCATTCGCATCTGGTTTGTTCATTAAATATTTGATTGCAACATGGTTAGTATGCACAAATGTTTGGTAGCCTGTAATGTAATGTCTAAATTTGTTTAATGAATGCACGACAACCAAGACTTCCTTTTCAGTCACAGTATAATTTAGCTCAGCCTTTGACATGTTCTTACTGATAAAATAGATGGCATAGGGAAATTTATCCTCTACCTGACCTAAGGCTGCTCCTATGGCTTTGTGTGAGGCATCAGCATGAATATGAAAAGGGAGGGCCTAGTTTGGGCCTCGAAGAATTGGTGTAGTGGTTAACTTACCCTTTAAAATGTCTAAGGCCTGTTGATAGCTTTTTGACCATATAAACTCTAAATCTTTGGCCAACAACCCAAATAAAGGAGAGGCCAACTTGTTGAAGTCCTTATGACCTTTGGTAGTATCCAACTAACCCCAAGAAACTCTTAACATCCCTCTGCTTTTGTGGAGGTGGGACCCTTTTGATGATTGCTATTTTGTTTGGGTCCACCTGTAGTCCTTGCTAAGATATTGAATGATCTAGCACGATCCCTTCAATCATTAAGAATTCACATTTTTCCGAACTGAGAGACAGGTTCATTTCAATGCATTTGTGCAATACTTTGCCTAGGTTAGTCAGGGCTTCTTGAAAATCACAGCCATAAGGTGTAAAATCATCCATAAAAATTTCCACCGCATCATGTACTAATTTAGCAAAAATACTCAAGACTACTCTTTGGAAAGCGGCAGGAGCATTGCATAGGCCAAAAGGAAGGACCCTATAGGCAAAAGTACCCCAAGGACAGGTGAATGTGGTCTTATCCTGGTCTTCTGGGCAGATTTGGATTTGGATGTACCCACTGAATCCATCTAGGAAAGAAAAGAACTTCTTCCCTGCCAGGCCATCTAGCACTTGGTTAATGAAAGGTAGGGGAAAATGATCCTTCTTTGTGGCTTTTTTTAACTCCCTGTAATCAACACAAATCCTCCACTTACTATTTTTCTTGGGAACTAACACTAAAGGAGAGACCCACTCACTGTCAGAGATAGGGTAAATGAATCCTGCATCTAACAGTTTTTGCAGTTCTTCTTTGACTATATCTTTAAGAGCTAGATCCATCCTCCTTTGTGGTTTTCAGACTCGCTTGCAACCTTCTTTGATGTATATGTGGTGAGTACACACTAAAGGGTGTACTCCCTTCATTTCCTTGTAACTCCAAGCGAAGGCTTCTAGGTTTTTTCTCAACATGTTGCATAGCTTTTCCTCTTCGAGAGCAAAAAGAGATGGATTAATTTTCAAAGTTTTCTCTGGGCCAAATTCTATGGTTTTTACACGGAGTGGGTTGGAATTGGCCAAGCATAATTCAATTGGATGATTATTCTAGGTTTCCCTTACTTCTTCTTCTAATGGTAACAAACTAGGAGTTGGACTTTGGAGTAGGTGTTCAATTAAGTCATCCTCATATTGTTATCCTCCTCCTATGGTTGCTTCCAAAGCATAAAGTTGGGTGGAATAAACCTCATCTTCTTCCTCCTCTTCCAACCATAAAGGTAAATCATGCTCTAGGGAAGGTTGAGCAGGAGGGTATAGGACTAACTACTTGGACATACGCCCATTCTTGATGGTCATATTCCCAGCTCTGTAGCTAATGTAAGCATCGGTTGTGGCCAACCATAGCCTCCCAAGGATGAGAGGGTAACCAATAAGATTAGCCTTAGGTTGGAGAACTAGAAATCTGCAAGGTACTCCCAGGAGGCAATGGAGACCATCACATCCTCCACAATTCCCTCAAGGGTGACTGTGGAATGGTCTACAAGTTGCAGAACTATTGTGGTCTTCCTCAATGACCCTTGGAGGTTGAGCTTGAGAATGGTGTCCTTGGTCATGACATTAATGGAAACCCCTAGATCAATCAGAGTGTGTGGAAAAATGGTGCCATTGATGTGCACATCTACTACAAGGCTTCTAGGGTCCAAATATTTCAGACATATTACCTACCCCAGCATTAAGTCAGATAGCTTCCCAATGACATTAATGGTATGGGCATCCCTTTTTTTTCTTCCTGGATGCTTGAAGCACTTCTCCTTAATCAACTTACTGTAAATGGGAACATCTTTTATTGTCTGGAGAAGGGGGATCTTTACACATAGATTTTTCAATTCTCCCAGAAGGTCAATTTCTTCTGGGGTAGACTGTAGTGGTTGGGATAATCTCTCTAAGAAAGGGTGGATTTACTTTAAGGTTGCTTTCCTGATCCAGGTGGATGCTGGTGGCCACCCACCTATCCCACTTGGACCCCCACAATTGTCTCTTTTAGTTTTTCAGTTTCCGTAATTGTAGCACAATTTACTATTTTTAGCAATTTTTCTGGTCCTGAACTTCCGGAGCCGTTTTGAGGCCTTAAACGACGTTTTTTGGGAAATATGGGAGCAACATGGGTCTATAGACTGATGGTGCTCTTCCCAAAGTTATATTGCCAGGATAGATCTTTCTAACGAGCTATTGTACGCATCAAACGAAGATCGGGTGCCAAAGTTACGACCTCGGGAAGTTGATGTACCAACTTACCCAAAAAGGGGCCCACAATTTGGCGTTTCATCTTCTAGGGTTAGGTTTTGGGATGTTAAGGGTTTTCCATTGTTTCTCAACAATAAAATAGGCCTTCGAAGCCTCATTGTAACACAGTTTAGAGGCCATGTAGCTGCCACATCTCTTCTCAGAGATAAGCTACCATCGCCCTAGCTGGTTTATTTCCATTTCTGTTTGTAAGCATATTTCATTATCTTACATTAATGAAATGAAGTATTATTTCCACTGCATCTTTGTGTATATTGTTATCTCTGTATTTTATTGCGTTCCTATTTAAATCTGGATCAGTGGTATCAGAGCAGTCTGCTTTTTCTCTGCTTTTCTTTGCATGTCCCCAACGAGGTCGAGATATAAGGAGTTAGGGCTTGAATTGGTTGAAGCTTTGCAAGACCAACGTCGCAAATCCCGATGGCCTCCCATGACAGATGAGAAGAAAGATGAGGGGGCAGGAGATCCTATCAAAATCTTGCTCGAAGAAACCCTCGAGCGACAAAGGAACGCGATGATGGACAACTTTGCTTAGATCCTTCAGCGGCTACCTAGAGGCGACGCATCAGCGTCCAGCAGCTACTTTGGAAACACCACACCCTTTAAGGGACAAGTTAATTTTGAAACCCCCATATTCGAGGGTAAAATAGACACAGATGTCGTAGATAAATGGTTAAATATACTAGATGGGTATTTTTCTGTTCATGAATTTTCGAGTCAGGAAAAGATTTTTTTCGCTCTTCTCAAAGCATCCCCCCACGCCAAGGATTGGTGGGAAACCTGCTGCGAGCAGAAGAATGAAAGTATGGGCTCACTATTTTCAGCTGCACCCACTTTGGATTCATTCCAGGATGCCATCAAGGAGCAGTACTAGCCTGTCAAAAGCTATGATGACAAATACATCAAATGGACCACAGTACGGCAAAGAAGGGACCAAGATGTGCCGGAGTTCACAAACATTTTCCATACCCTTCGCACACAGTTGGGTATCAAGGACTTTGAGCTGCATTTGGTACTCAAATACCATGGTTGCCTACATAGATACATCCAGGAAGAGATGGAGATCTTGAACATCTCCTTGCTCAGCACAGCGTACCGATATGCTATCCAAATTGAGAAAATTTTCAAACAGAAGAAGCGAGACTTCGGATCTGCAAATCCGAAGACCAAAGGACAAAGCCAAGGTGAGGTGACCCAAGAAAACCCATCGAAGCCACAAGAAAAGAACAAATCCATGAAGTCGAAGAAGGACACACAAAAGTGGTGTGACTTCCATAAGAGTCCCACTCATAACACAAGTGAGTGTCGGACCAAGTAGTCGCTGGTGGCCGAGTTGAAGGCTTCAGAATCAGATGCATGTTTCAACGCTAAGTCAGAACCCGACAAGGGGAATGGCAAAGGGAAGTAGATCATTGATGCAGAGCCTAGCGTCGTTGTTGCCACTGCCAAGATCCAGAAGAATGAGCCTGAAGATCCAGAGGAGGGGGAATGTCCTTTCCACTCACAGATGTGGGTGAAGGGTTCGCCGCTACAATTCATTGTCAATAGTGTCAGCCAAAAGAACCTCATTTCAGCAGAGGTCATGAAGCAGTTAGGCCTACCGACTACACCACACCCGTAGCCATACAGTATCGGGTGGCTTCATGAAGGATGAGATCTCAAAGTTTTCCAGTAGTGCTGCCTTCCCTACAGCATCAAGCCCTTCACAAACGAGGTATTGTGTGATGTTACACCTCTGGATGTTTGTAATGTATTATTAGGCCAGACATACTTGTGGAGGCGACATGCTATGTATGAGTCAAGGCCTCGTGTTGTTATTATTTTTTTGGGTAATTCATTATACCTGATACCAGAGGTAGCCCCACCTACCACCACCTCTTTGATTGCTACTAAGAAAGGCATCAAGCTTATCTCATAGACTAGGAAATTTATTTTATGTCTAGTTCACTCCCAAAGTAAGGGGAAGAACATCACCACATCCATGACCCCCATGAAGAGTTCCTCCACACAATAGCAACATCAACAGAGGGATACGGTCATGAAAGAACACAGGAACAACTTCTCCTCACCCACAAGGGTACCATACAAGTTTCATGTGGGCAACAACGTCTGGTCACATTGGCAGAAAGAACACCTTACTAGAACCCATTAGAAGCTTAGACCACTTTGACATGGTCCTTACAACATTACCAAGGATGTGGGAAAAAATGCTTTGGAGCACAACATTCCTCCATTCCTTTGTTTGCACCGAGTGTCCAATGTGGACCGTCATCGACTAAGCTTCCCACCATTACTCGACACATCAGAAGTTGCAAAACAATGCACCAAGGACCAAGTTTAGCAAATGGACAAACTCAACGCAATGGGGACCATTGCTTCCTAAGGGGGGAGGAATGATCTAGGTGTATGTTGGTGGCCACCCACCTATCCCACTTGGACCCCCACAACTATCTCTTTTAGTTTTTTAGTTTCCGTAATTGTAGCACAATTTTAACTATTTTTAGCAATTTTTCGAGTCCTGAACTTTTCGATGCCGTTTTGAGGCTTAAACGGCGTTTTTTGGGGGAAATCTGGAGCAACATTGGTCCATGGACCGATGTTTCTTTTCCCAAAGTTTGTATTTCTCGGATCGATCTTTCTAATGAGCTATTGTACAAACATAAACGAAGATGGGTGCCAAAGTTACGACCCAGGAAGTGGATGTAGCCAAACTTTACCTCAAACGGGGCCACAATTTGGCGTTTCTCTTCTAGGGTTAGGTTTTGGGATGTTTAAGGTTTTCCATTTGTTTCTCAACAATAAATAGCCTTCGAGCGTCATTGTAAAACATAGTTCAGAGGCATGTAGCCGCCACATCTCTTCTCAGAGATAAGCTACCATCGCCCTAACTGGTTTATTTCCATTTCTGTTTGTAAGAATATTTCAGTATTTTACATTAATGAAATGAAGTATTATTTCCACTACATCTTTGTGTATATGGCTATCTTTGTATTTTGTTGTGTTCTTGTTTAAATCTGGATCATTTCCTCTCTTTTTTCCTCAACCTCCCTATGTGGAGAGGGAGGTTGGTTATTCGGGAGAATTCTCCTAGATCTTAGGTTGATCTCCTGGATTTCTACAACATAAGTTATGTATGATGTCTCTCCACTGTATAATTGTTGAGCCTACCTATTTTTCGGGTTCGGATTTGGTTGGGCAGGCATATAGGGTTTCTTGGGTGGAGCAGAGTGTAGGAGTTGTGGTTGGGTAGGTGGTGGAGGAAATAGAGCTGGAGCATTGTTGTATTGCGGCCTCCACCCCTGGTGTGGGGTATTCCACTAAGGTTGTGGCATAACATAAGGTTGAAATGACTGATTGGCTGGGTAGGAATGATACTGAGATGCATAGGACCAAGAAGGGGGTGTAGACCAGGAAGGATGAGAAGGGGGTCCCCAAGAAGGTATAGTTGTGGTTTGGTTGGGGTTGTAATATGCATGGGATGACCCTTGCATACCCTGATGGTATGGTCTAGGCCCAGGAGGTCTCCTTTGGTTGATGTAACAAAGCTGCTCAGTGACCCCTTCAGCTCCTTGATATATAGCTTTGAGTCCGGGTAAAGAAGGGCACTTGTCTGTGGAGTGGTTTTCTTCACAGACCGAGAAAATTTCAATGCAATTCAATGGACATTCATTCCTAGGATGCCTCCTGGTGCATCTAGGACAAAAGATGGCCTGGGCTCTCTTTGCTTCATCTTGCTTCCTTTTGATGTTCATTGTGTCCAATTGCAAGGTAAGGGTTTGCAGCATCTCACTTTTGAAATCTTCCAGCATATTTCCAATTTCACCCTTGATGGATGACTTGGAAGATGATGTATTGGCCATAGGTTGACTATTTCTACCCTTTTTCTTGGCTACCCTAGAATGGTTTCTAAAGATAGTCTTGATATCTTCATAGGGTAATTGGTAGATGTCTCCTCCTGCTAACAAATATAAGGTATCCAGAAGATCTTCCCTTTCTCTTCTAATCAAGACCAACTTTAGTGACTTGAGGTCAAGTGTGCACTTGGCCCTTTTGTAACTGAGCTCGAATCTTTCTTCGTAGCCTTCTAAGGATTCATCCTGACCCATGGTCATCCTGAAAATCTCTTCTTTAGTATCCTTTGACCTACAGTAGTCCCTATATTTGTTGTTAAAAGCCTGTTGCATCTGAGCCCAAGTTGTGATGCTATCTCCAGGTAAACCCATGAACCAACGCAATGCTGCATCCTTGAGGATAGATGGAAACAGTTTTAACTTTTGCTCATCATCTGTCTAGTCATAGGTTCAGTATATAACAACAAATTCAAATAGGAAAGTGTCAGGGTCCTCTGTGGTTAGGCCATGGAAATGAGGTAGAGCAGAGGGGTTTATATTCTTCATCTTAGTGTCCCCATTAGTTTCCCTGATGGGGAAGGCACCCTCAACTCTCTCTCTATTCCCTCTGTCATTTCGGTTTTCAGCCATTGGTTCAATAGGAATGGGTTCCTCTTCTTCTTCTTCCCCTATAGGTTCTTCAAATATGTCAGGTTGCTCACCTAAAGGTTCCTCCAACCTACAACCACCGAAGAAGAGAAGGTTGGTTTTTGGATGCAGTGGGGGTATTTGGCAAGAATTTCCCTAAATTGTCCCTATTCCTAAGAGGCATGAAAGGAAATTTTTTTGTGTTGGCTTTTATAAGATTTTTTTTTTTAAGCTGGAAAGTACTTTTCAAAAATGAAATAGCTGATTAAATGAAAACTACTAATAGAAAGAAACTACTTGCTGAATTGAAATTATACTTGCAGAATGGAAAGGAAAGCAGCTAATGACAACTGAAAGAAAGGAAGTTACTAGATTACTTTTGCAAAAATAAACTAATGGCAGAAAATTGAAGACTAGAAATAGAAGAAAAGAAAGCAGACTAGAAATAAAAGAAAAAAAAGTAGTAATCACATTCTACTTAGACACCTCCCCGACAAAGGCGCTAAAAAGTGATGAGCGCCAATATTGTAGCAAGGATGCTGCAACTCCTGGGCTACCATTTTTACTTATCAACCCGGGGTTCGTATAAACTTGGAGGTGACAATGCTATATGCACAAGTAGAAGTGAAGGTCCTGCCTGTTGTCACTTGTTCATCTAGCGAGAGACCCCAGGGGTTCCAAGCCAGACTTCTATAGAGTCAGAAGAAGCTTGATTCTTTGATGGAAGAAGAGCAAATCTATTCTAAGAGAGCTACTCTACTGCAGTAATGAAGAAAACAACATGTAATGCTAATATCACACCATATCCTAATTAACCATTTAAACAACTATGCAAAGTAGAATTGCTAAATCAACACTAACCTAATGCTGCTATCTAAGTTACAGAAGTAAAGAGCATCAAACTAAACTAATGAGTAAGAAAGGAAACTAAACTAAATCTATTTTCACTTTCTTGGTTTTTCGATGATCGGATAGTGTTAGAGTCTGATTGAATAACCAAATCGAAGCTCAAAAGTGGCAACATTTAATTGATATGCAGAACAAACTTCGGGAAGGAGTCAAGTGGAAAAGAAATCGAAGATCGAAATCAGCAAAGGGAGGATGTAATGAAGTAGCAGTGCATAGGAACCATTGAGTCGATCAATGAACAATATAAACGGAAGATGAGCGACAGAGATCTTATCGCAGGATATTACATGAATAGATGGACAAACAGGATGAATGGGAGATAAATGGCAGAGATATTATCGCAGAGGATTAAGTGAATAAATGGATGAACAGGACTAATGGAAGATGAATGGCGGAGATCTTATCGTGGGAGATGAAGTCAATAGATGGATGGATCACATCAAGTCACATGTCGAAAGAAGGGTGGAAAACGTGCGGAATGATGGAGCGAGTTTTCATAGGTGGTAAGCAGTTTCTCACGTGCCCTCAAAGCTGTAAGCGGAATTCCTAAATTTTACGCGATTAGCCTAAGTGAGTGACACGTAGCATGAGAAAACAACTTTTCTCGCGTGCTCTCAGGCAGATATCGATCGTGCAAGAATTTGCGCGAGATTGCGCGATAGCCATTAGATCATGCAGGATTGATCAATGGTGGAGATCGACCAAGCTAGTTGGCGAGTGGGTGACACGATGGTTGTTGGATCAAGAGAAACAGATCGACAGTGGAGATGTGGAGTGCCTAAAGTCAAACATTGAAATGAATATAGGTGGTAAGAAGTGTCTCGTGCGCCCTAAGAGCTGTAAGCATAATTCCTAAATTTTACGCGATTAGCCTAAGTAAGTGACACGTAGCACGGGAAAACCACTTTTCTCATGTGTTCTCATCCGGGTATCGGTCGTGCAATAATTCACGTGAGATTGTGTGATAGCCATTGGATCATGCGAGATTGATCAATGGTGGAGATCAGCCAAGCTAGTTGGCGAGTGGGTGACGCGATAGCCATTAGATCAAGCAAAATAGATCGACAGTGGAGATTTGGAGCGCTTAAAGTCAAACGTTGAAATGAATACGTGACACGTGGTTAACAACGATTGGTCAAGTTTGTTATGGATCAGACGGTAAGGATATCTACGGGTATAATTTGATTAAGACATGATTTATTTGCTTCTACATATATTATGCATGAAGAAATTGTTGAAGGAAATGAGAATATGAGTGAGATTTTATTACAGAAAGATAACGATGAAATGAACTAAGTACTGAATCAAGACGGAAAACTCTAAAGCTCATGCGAGAATTAGAAATATGTTTTTTTGGGGTTGCTGAAGGGTCTCCTCCTCAATTCATGGTCCCAGGGGGAGGAGGTGAGGCCGAGACTCTTGCTAGCAACCTTATGGTGATCTTTTTCTCCTTGCTAACCTGCTAATTGAAAGAAGGCACAAATGGAAGCAAACTAAAACATAACCAATCTACACTACACTGTTGTAATGGAAGTGCAACTACTTAAGCAAATGAACGATTAAACCATGAATCTATGTGCTACACTGTTGTGATGGAAAATGTGGCTATTTAAGCAAATGAACGATTAAACCATGAATCTACGCTAGCATACATGTACAATAACGAGGATACTTCGCTGCTAGGGTTGGGACCTAACCCAAGAGCTTCAGCCCTCTGAGTTAACTCAGTGCTAGCTCAAAACAAAACTCATTCTTATTATCAAAACAATGGATTACATCAAAAACTGTCACAAGTCTTGCAGCTCGAAAATAGAGTAAAGTTTCACAATCAAAAGTCTGATCCCACTGAGGTCCTAGGCCTCTCTACTTATATGACTGAATTCTCCAAAGACTTCCTTAAAATTAGGGAGGCTCGACTCCCAAACTCAAGATAAACTGGTGCTTTGACTTTCACTTGCTCAGCTGCCTTCTAGTGCTCATGATTTGGCTATTTGCACTCCGAGCTGATGGAGGAATATTCAAATGGAGGGGTAGTAAATGAGGTGGATTTATCTCCTATAATCCCTCTCCCTTGTCCCTTTCTAGTTTTGACCAAGTTCTTTGCCAAAATTTCTTGCTTTTATCCTTTAATCTTGCATTAGATGCACATTAGACCACAAAGCAAAATATCCAACTCTAAGTCATCTCATAAACAAAATATAATCAAAAGTATGCAATAAGTTGTGAGAATAGTTGGTTTGACTAAGCTAGGAGGTGAATTAAGGCCCATATAATTACCCAATGATGAGGCTCATCACCCTTGGATCACTGAAACCTGGTTGGACCTTCCTCTCCCTTGATTCTTTTGGGTGATCTAGGGTTTTGGCTCTAGGATATAACCCCCGCTCCATAAACCTGAAGTCTACTTGGGGAGGAGTGGGATTCATTGGAATGGACATTTTATCTATTGATCTTGGGATGGACCTCCGGGTCATTAATGTATATGGGCCCTTTCAAGAGTGAGAGGCTTTCTGGAATCATCTCTTTAGCCTATATATCACCTCCCTAGACAATCTCATCATCGGAGGTGACCTAAATGTCTCCTTAGGGTATGCCGAGTCTTGGGGCTCATTTGCACAGGTGGACCAACTCTCTAATACTATGGAAGCTATGCTGGAACAATTCCATATGACTGATATCCCCATGAATAAACCACTACCCACCTGGAGAAATAGGAGAGTGGGGGAGGCAGCCTTAGCCTGGAGATTGGACAGATTCTTGATCAAGATCCTGCTGTTACAGAAACTATCTCTTTATAGAAAATGGATTGGCTCAGGAGGCATCTCATATCACTCCCCTATCTTCTTTGAAATCTGTGGTCCTTCAAATAAACCCAAGGCACCCTATAAATTCAGTTTGACCTGGCTACAAGACCCAACCTATATCAAATTAATCACCAAATTCTGGATGGCCAACCCACCTTCTGGGGGTCGCTCCCTAGAAGAAGGATTCTGCTACAACCTCTCTCAGCTCAAGCGATTATCTATTCAATGGGCTAAGGAAAAATCCGTGAAGGATGACAACACCATTGCCTCTGTCGAGTCATCACTAGCCGCACTCTTGGATGACTAGAATAGGGGCTTCATATCAGTAGAGGCAAAGTCCCATCTTATCAACCTGGAAAATCAACGATCTGAAATCTTGAAGGAAAGGGAGGAGACCTGGCGACTCAAGAGCCGAGCGACTTGGCTACAAGTCGAAGACAAGAATACAAAGTACTTTCATAATTATGCAAAGGGGCAGAAAGTCTCCAAAACCATTTGGAATATGCCCATGCATGATGGAGGTATGGAAAACACATTCAGCCAATTTTCACAACTGGGGAACTCTCATTTTCAACATCACTACAAGGCACCACCTAGTGTAAATCTTGCAGAAATTATTTGATTTGCTGGACATTTCCCCAGTTTCGTTGATATGGACACCGCAGAAGAGCTTGCTGCTCCAATCTCCCCAGCAGAACTCGAAGGGATCCTGAAATGGTTCAAAAAATATAGAATCCCTAGACTGGATGGTTGGTCTATCAAATTCTACCTGGATTTCTACAAGTTCATTGGACAAGATCTTCTCAAAGTGGTTAAAGAATGCAGGACCACTGGCAAAATGTATGAGGCCATCAACGCCACTTTTATTGCTCTGATCCCTAAAACTGACTCCCCATCATCCTTCAATGATTTTCGCCCTATCTCTCTCTGAAACTGCCTATACAAAACCATTGCGAATATCATTGCTAATAGATTCCGCCCTGTCCTCTCCCACCATATCTCTCCTGAGCAATTTGCTTTCCTGCAAGATCATCAGATCCATGAGGCCATTGGCACGGTACAGGAAGCATTACACTCTATCAAAATTAAAAATCTGAAGGGCATTATCCTAAATATTGATCTACCAAAGGCATTCGACAGGGTTAGCTGGTTCTATATTAAAATGATCCTCATCCATCTGGGCCTCCCATCATCATTCATGGATTGGGTCATGTGTTGTATCACCTCGTCATCCTTCAGCATTCTCATTAATGGATCAGCCTCACATTTCTTCCATGCGGAGCGTGGCCTTCGAAAAGGAAGTCCCCTCTCTCCTCTTTTGTTCCTGCTAGTGATGGAAGGCCTCAACAGACTCATTGCAACAACCAAAAAGGAAGGTAGGCTCTAAGGACTAAAAATGAGTGATCTTTGCTATCTCACTCATCTCTTATTTTTAGACAACGACCTTATTTTTCTTGCTGGTAGCATCTGGGAACATCGCTACTTTCTTCGACATCATATCACTATTCGCACTTGCCATAGGAATGGAAGCAAATCATGCCAAGTCTTCTATCACTCTATCTCATGCCTCCCCTCAGGAAGACAGATTTTCCCTTCAACTTTTCGCCTACCAACTGCATCCCCTAGAAAATGGACTCAAATATCTGGGATTTTGGATCAAACTGCATTGTTACAGGATTACAGACTGGATCTGGCTGGTGATCAAAATAGAAAAGAGATTAACAAATTGGAACCATAGGTTCCTATCTAGAGCCGGATACCTTGTCCTCATCAAATATATTATGGAGGCCACACCTGTGTACTTGATGTTGCTGGCCTGGATCCCTCGTGGAATTCTTGCTCGCATCTAGAGGATATGTTGCAGATACCTTTGGAATGGCCAAAAAGAAGGGAAAACTTTTTCTTAGGTCAGTTAGAAAAATATAGCTCTCCCAAAAATATGGGGCAGCTGGGGCATAAAAGATCTGGTTGTCTTTGCACAAGCACTAGCAGCTAAAATGGGATGGACTCTACTCATAGCTCAGAACCTTTGGACTTTTATCATATACCACAAGTATGTATGGCCTCATCAGCTAATGGGTTGGGTCTAACTGCCAACTTGGCCGCACACAGGGATCTCTATTGTTTGGAAGGTGATCCTGCATTCCTTTCCTTTTATCAAATTGGGCCTAGCACAGATAATTAATGATGGCAATCAGGTGCGCATCGGTATGGATCTGTGGATTGGGGGATCTAACAAGTATCAGCTTCATCCATACCTTATCCACCATTTATATCAAGGGGACATCAAGGTGGTTGCATAGAAAACAAACATGGAACACAGTTCTATTTTTGAGAAGGAATGGTTATCAACTCATAATATCAGTATCCCTAAACAATGGCAACAATCTTGGGATGGATGTATCAATGCTCTGATTGAAGTGCATGTGCGTATCAAAGAGGGCCCAGATGAACTCATTTGGACCCCAGCAGAACATGGCAAATACTCCGCTAAAATAGGCTACCTCTCTCTTCTAATGGATCATAAACCAATGGAATTATAGGACTAGTGTTGCCTTCTATGGAAGATGAAAGCACCTCCTCGAGCACGATTTTTTATGTGGAGTGTCCTAAACAACAAAACACCCATGGGAGAATATCTCACACATAGATCTTTCTATGGGCTGCAATGGTGTGTACCATGCAAACAGGAAACTGAAACAAATGAGCACTTGTTCCTACACTGCCCTACAATTGTTCACTTGTGCCAGTCGATTATTCTCACTCTATCCATATAGGGCACGTGGCATGGAACCTCGATTAAACAAACCTGGAATTCTTGGTTTGCTGCTTTCCATGGTACAAAAACTATATGTTTACCTCTCCTCTTGTGCTGGACAATTTGTCTTACTCACAACAACATCATTTTCAATGGACTCATGGCTCGACGACCTCTCATCATTGCAAAGACTGTGGCAGCACACCACAATATCTCGGAGGTTGCCTGATGCAGCCAAACTGCATCGTTTCAAAATTCCCTCGTGGACCTATGAGTTATGGCCCACGTATCCTTCTTTCATGAAGGGAAATTACACCCTTTGCTTAAATCCGGACTTAAATTTAATTAAATCCCTGTTAATTAAACAATCGGGTACCCTCCTCGTTATTGGAACTCAAAATGATTAAGAAACTTGTTTAAACCTTCACTTTGTCATTCCTGCTAAAATAGCCGAATTACTTCATTTACCCGAAATATGACCAAAAATTCAATACCCACGGAACCGAAAAGAAATAACACAACAACACATAACTTTCTCGGGCTCGGAATGGAAATTAATCCGTGCACACCTTAACCATGCGATCACTGTCGGATCGCACCATCCGCAATGAACGGTTACAATCAACCGGACTTCAATGGGATTAAACCACAGTTGATAGATCATTGGGTCTGAAAATTATTCTAAACTCTGTTCACTTTTCCGCGCGATATCCTTCGGATCTTGCTCCTTTGATCGAATGGTCGCGATTGACTGGACTGTTAACTTAGTTTAATAAAATATCGCGTCTGTTTTTGGATTAAACCTCAGTGCCTATTTGCATGCAATGACCGTAGATCTGACGATCTGTTTATCAAATGGTTGTGATCTACTCTGGGGTTTATCGCGAACTTTATCAAACTCTCCTCATTCTTATTATGTTCAGGTCCATTATCCGTGTTAAGGTGTGTTTGCCATCATCAGTGAACATTGTTGATCTTCTCATAAACATATCTTTATTGATCCAACCTGTGATCAATGATGATTCCCCAGTTCACTTGATCTTTGTCTACATTCAATTGTGATCAACAAAACTAGTAATTAACAATGGATTCATCCTACATTAAAAAAATCAACTCACATAATAAAAACATGTAGAAACAAGTTTTGCACACAACTCTTTCCATTAATAACAATATTTACATAATATATAGGCCATCTCATGTTCTGATCAACTCCAACACACTATAACACTCTGCCTACTCTAACACCCTACCTCACAACTCTGTCTAACCTCTAACTCTCTCCCTTTTTCCTCTCTATGGCTAAACCCCCGAATCATTCAAAAGATCACAATTTATACATAAATGGATTCATGAACCAATTTAGTTAAGATCCAATAATCTCTCACTTTCTCCTAAAGTATCTCTTCAGCTCCATTCTTTTCTCAAACGAATCCTAGTTAAAGCTTGTAAATCCCTCAATTCCTCACTCTTCCTAGGATTACTGAACTATCTCTAAAATCTCTTCATTCACGACATATCCTCCACAATTTGAATTTACAACTTAAAATCTCCTCAAACTCAACTAAACTTAGGAAAATAAATAAAATGATTAAGGGAACCCACTCCCTTTAGTAAATGTGAAATAAGACTCATGGTTCTTATAAGCTTGGATGAATGCTCCTGCATCAGACTTCCTAGGTTTAAATAATTCATGGACTCCTATTCATGAGTCACCCAACTGCTCCTGTTGCATACTTCATTAGATTTCATCTTCCAACTAGATGTCTGTCCTTTTTCAATTACAGGTGCATTTACTACCTTCTCCCCTTCTCCTGGATGCCAAACATTACTTTGTAACTTGCTATCTCTTTCATCATGCTGTTGTTCCATTATTCCTGCCATTGTTGCTTTAACTCTTCCAGGTTTCCAAATCTTATGTTGTTGTTGTGCTCTCTCCTTGCTAATGTAGTTTTCTTTGATTAATTTCTCTTCTTTGTTGGTTCTCTTCTTAACTGACTTCTTCATCCACAATTTCTCAATTTTCTCTTTACACTTTGCAACCTTTCTTAAAAACATGGACCTTAGTTGAACTCCACTGTCAACTAGCTAATGCACATTCTCTTTTTCCATAGAAACTATGAAATTTTTGTCCAATTTTACTTCATCTCTATCCTTTAAAATCTACTGGTTGCACTTTACAGCTTCCCCTTCATTGCTATGAAAGTCAATCATTTCCTCTATATCATCAGGTTCACTTAATAACTTTTCCAGCAAATTAAATCTTCCTTCACATTCAATAAGTATGCCATTTACATATGGCTCCTCTTTCCTGTATAAAACAGAATTTCCATCGCAATTATCAGATTCAAAATTACTATTCTTCCCATTCTCCATAGATAATTCTATCATCATGTCTTTATGTTGAGTTTCTGCAAAATTTATGAAATTGTCAACAAATTTTATTTCAGCACTTTCCTCTGTATTACACAATGTTCCTTGTTCTGTCACAAGACTATCATTCAACAATTTAATAGCTAGAATTTCTTTGAGCATATCATCGTGAAGTATCCTCTCATCTTTTGTACTTATACCATTGCAACAAAATGATGTTGTTTCATCTTCATATTTAACCGAAATAAAACTTTGTTTTTCTAAATCTTCCTCATGGTTTACAGACTCATAAAAATAGTCAATTTTAAAATCACAGATTTCTTGATCTTTTGTATCTGTCAACATCATCATACATTATTTCACATTTTCCATGATAATTCTATCTTAATCCTCTACTGAAGACGCTTCATTCTAGTTACAAACTCTTATTTGCTTGCCTTCAGCTTCTTGAGTTATGAAAAATTCCCTGTCAATGCCATTATTCTCAAAATTATTAAATACATGCTCAAAATACTTTTCTAATCTAGCCATTTCTTCCAGTAATCTCACTTCTTCATCAACATGCATAAGCATATTGTCCAATTGTTGTTCATTACCTGTTAAACCTGAAAACATATACAACATATTAGTTTCAAAAATACAATGCTCTTCATTTGAAGCCTCAATGATTAGATCTTCATGCTTCTCTGAACTATTATGATAGTTCACTAAGTTATTGAGGAATTCTTCCTCAACATCTTCGATTTCTTTTTCATCAAAGAATACTTCTTGGATTGCGGCTTCTTGAGTATGCTTGGAAACTTCATCATAGGTTCGTAGAATTCCTTTTTGCTCTACACAGTTCTCTCCATCACTCAGTTTATCCAAGTAAGACAATAATGTATTCCTCTCTTCTATCATAAGACTTTGATCCTTCAAAGTTTCCCTTGACTTAACTTTTTGAGTTGAGTTCTCTGTGTCAGCTTCTCTTCTCTTCACTTCATCAATCTGTAATGCATTTATTTCCTTTTCTCTATCCATTTCCCATTGGATTTCTATCCATGTTAATATTCCTTCAAACATGATCCAATAAGTTCTTAATAAGAGAAAACACGACCATTTTCTTATACCTTTCAATTTTCTCCACCAATTGAAGTCTTGAAATTCTTTATGAATCTCCTTTTGTGTTTTCCTTGTCTCCACATCTTTCACTTTTTCATGCACAGTCTCAAATTCATTAGGTGTCATACCTACAAATTTACATTCGTGCAAATAATTAATTCCAAAAATATGAGACCCTCTTGTCTGTGAAGATGCTACCAATAACTTTCTCTTATGTTGATTTGTATAGATCATCTCTTCATCACTGTCTCCTTCCCCAGGGAGACATCCTTTCTCTGGTTCACAAATGTATTCTATTCTTTCATTCTCAACTGTTCAGAGTATTAGTTTCTCAGCAAATAATTCCCTGACAGGCCACTTAACTCTTTTTCCAACATAAAATCTTTGTTTCCATTCTTCTCTAATTTTTTTTTTTGTACCATCTTCTTCAAACAATTGAGTTTTGTCTTTATCTCAACCACCTTTATGTCAAATTCTTCCTTATTCATTCTTTTGAGTCCAACTACTTTGGCACACTTTTCTCTCTGTCTATGACTTTCCTCTGTACCCCTGTTATGACTAACAATAGTCAAATTCATTGTTTCCTTTGGTGAACTTCCCTTGTTCACTAGTGAGTTGCAACTAACCCTTCTCTCTTTTGTAACAAGTCTATTAGTTGTTACACATACCAAATCATCCTTTTGGTATCCTCTCTTTTCCAAGTTCTCTGCACTAGAATCTCTTCTTCTCCTTGAGCACTCTGGCTCAGCTTCCAAAGATGTTGGCTGCTACATCCTCAATTTCTCACTTCCCTTTACCTTCAATAATTTCATTTTACTATTGGGTACTAGCACCTTTTATCCATCTGAGAGTTCTTCTTGCTTCATATTCTTTAACATAGCTCATGTGCTATGATGCTGCGATAGCTCATTCTATCTTTCGGTCATTTTACTGCTTCCCTTTACCTGCATAATCTTACCTCAAGATTCATTAGGTATCCTTCCAAACCTGCCAATTTTCTTCAAAGATATCTTAAAACTAATTCCATCTTACTTTTCATAATGAACACTTCATCTTTTAAGATCAATAAGGATTCTATCTTAACTTCACAATATTTATAAAATTCATGACAGGCACTACAAATTTCTTTTGACAATGTTTTTGTAAGCAAATTTTGTCTTGCTTCTACAAATTTCAAATTTCAATCCTTGTAGTGACTCTTCTTTCAGATCTCTCAAATCTAGCCTTCAGTCTAACTGTTCTTTCAACCATCAATATCATTATTTTTAACAATACTTAAACAATCTTCATGCAGTCTCTAATTTTCCACAAAATTCTTCAAATCATTTAAATGACTTCAGTGCCACATCACACCACTCTTCTATTTTACTTTAAATTCAAAACCAATAATTCAATCAACTTACATTTAAACATTACTAAGCATTTACTCCTTTGTTTTTTCCCTTGCTTCCGCTATGTCTCTAATTTTTCTTTTCATATGCTTTCTTGATCTCTAACAACTTTAACTTGTGAGCTACAATCAGCCTTTGCAGTAACAAGTCTCCTTCTTGCTACACATGTCTCATTAAGCTTTTCTCCTCTGAGCTTAGTTTGTTAGCATTTCTCTGGTTCTCTCCTCTCGAACCATATGAGCACTCCTTTCTCTAGGCTACTGCAAATCTCCTCACCTCCTCTGTTGTTGCTCTGAACAAAAATACGAAGTCCACACACTTAACAAATCACAACATAACTGTACCTCTACGCAAAATCTCCTTCTGCTCTGATACCACTTTGATGCAGCCAAACTGCATCTTTTCAAAATTCCCTCGTGGACATATGAGTTATGGCCCACGTATCCTTATTTCATGAAGGGAAACTACACCCTTTGCATAAATCCGGACTTAAATTTAATTAAATCCCTGTAAAACTATCGAGTCCCCTCCTTGTTATCGGAACTCAAAATGATTAAGAAACATGTTCAAACCTTCACTTTGTCATTCCTGCTAAAATAGCCGAATTATTTCATTTACTCGAAATATGACCAAAAATTCAAAACCCACAGAACCAAAAAGAAATAAGACCACAAAACATAACTTTCTTGAGTCCGGAATGGAAATTAGTCTACGTGCACCCTACATAGGCAATCGTCGTCGGATCGCGCCCTCCGCAACGAACGGTTACAATCAACTAGATTTCAATGGGATTAAACCACAGTTGATATCTCATCGGGTCCGAAAATTATTTTAAACTTCGTTCACTTTTCCGTGCGATATTTGTCGGATCTCGTTCCTTTCATCGGACGGTCACGATTGATTGGGTTGTTAACTTAGTTTAATAAAATATTGCGTCCATTTCTAGATCAAACCTTGGTGCCTATTTGCACGCGATGACCGTAGATCTAACGATCTGTTGATCAGAAGGTTGTGATTTACTCAAGGGTTTATCACAAACTTTATCAGACTTTCCTCATTCTTATTATGTTCGGGTCCATTATCCGTGTTAAGGTGTGTACGCCATCATCAACAAACACCGTCGATATTCTCATAAACAGATCGTCATTGATCCAACTTGTGATCAATGATGATTCACTAATTCACTCGATCTCTGTCTACATTCAATCACGATCAACAAAACTAGTAATTAACAGTGGATTCAACCTACATTAAAAAAATCAACCCACATAATAAAAACATGTAGAAACAAGTTTTGCACACAAGTCTTTCCATTAATAACAGTATTTACATAATATACAGAACATCTCATGTTTTGATCAAATCCAACACATTGTAACACTGCCTGCTCTAACACCCTGTCTCACAATTATGTCTAACCTCTAACTCTCTCCCTTTTTCCTCTCTATGGCTAACCCCCCGAATTATTCAAAAGATCACAATTTATACATAAACGGACTCATGAACAAATTTAGTTTAGATCCAACAATCTCTCACTTTCTCTTAAAGTATCTCTTGAAGTCCATTCTTTTCTCAAACAAATCCTAATTAAAGCTTGTAAATCCCTCAAATCCTCACTCTTCCTAGGATTACTCAACTATCTCTACAATCTCTTCATTCACGACATATCCTCCACAATTTGAATTTACAACTTAAAATCTCCTCAAACTCAACTAAACTTAGGAAAATAAATAAAATGATTAAGGGAACCCACTCCCTTTATTAAATGTGAAATAAGATTCATGGGCCTTATAAGCTTGTATGAATTCTCCTGTATCATTGCCCATACCCCACGGCGCACTCTCTCCCCCGGACTGGTTGAAAAAACCCTTCCATGGTCCTTCTTCGATGGTGCTACTCAAGCCCATGGCTGTGGAGGTGGATTTATACTACATCTGACAAAGCATCATTCATACAAAGTCCAACTAGGATTGGGGGAGGGAACAAACAATTTTGCTGAACTCATTACACTTAGACATCTTTTTCATTTTGCTTTAGCACATTCATGCACAAACATTCATATTTTCGGGCACTCTAAAATCACTATAAACTAGTTCAACAACACCAATCTTTGTCATGCACATACACTTAGGAATATATTGGACCAAGTTGTCACTTCAAAGTGATTTTTAACACTATTTCATGTCAACACATTTATAGGGAATATAACAAGAGTGCTGACAAGCTTTCCAAGGAGGCCAAGATACTACCCCGAGGCATGTGGATGATCCAGGAGCTAGACGGTGCTAAATAGTACCAATATTACCATCGCGCATATATTGATCAAGCATATCATAGGGCAGGCAAGCCCTAAAAATTTTCACATTATTTATCAACTGTTTTTTTGCTACTGTATATTTATATGTACATATATCTATGCTTATTAGGCTGTTTTTGAACACCCTGTGAGGTGATTATTGTACAGCTACTATTTTTTGGAAATGGCGATCGTCATAACTTATCTACTGATATGTATCTAGTATTGCCCATGGGCCAACAATTATGCATATGCCTTGGGCATCTACTATATGTAATTTTTCAAACTTAATGAAAGATGACGATTTTTCCTTCGGAAAAAAAGTACCCTGCTAGACCAATGAAACATCAAATGTCTACCACGTTTCTAGGGATAAACCATTCCATAATGATTTTAATTTTCTTAGGGTCTACTGCTATTCCTTCCGAGGAGATTATATGTCCCAAATATTGCATTTGATATTTGTAAAAATTTCATTTACTAAACTTAGCATACAATTGATGCTCCTGCAAGAAATGTAATACTATTTGTAAATGTTCTTTACATTCCTCTAATTCTTTGAATAAATGAGGATATCATCAATGAAAATCAAAACAAACTTGTCTAAGTAGCAATGAAAAATTCCACTCATCAAGCTCATAAATGTGGCTAGGGCGTTTGTAAGCCTAAATGGAAAAAAAAATAAATTCATAATAGTTGTATCACATTTTGAACATTGTCTTACATATATCTTCGTCTTTTATTATGATTTTGGTGATATCTTGACCGTTGGTCAATTTTAGAAAACACTGCAGCATCCTTCACTTGGTTGAATAAATCGTTAATCCTAGGTAATGGTTGCCTATTTTTAATGGCCAACTTATTTAGTTGCCTATAATCAATGCAAAGTCTTAGCATGCCATCCTTTTTCTTTACAAACATCACAGGGGCTCCCCAATGTGACATGCTAAGGAAGATGTACCCTTTATCAAGTATCTCTTGTTATTGCATTTTTAATTCCATTAATTTAGGTATGCTTATGCAATAAGGAGCTTTTGACATCATAATAGCTCGTGGAACTAACTCTATGGTAAAATCGATATCTTGTTTAGGAGGTAGTCCAAGGATTTCTTCCAGGAATACATCTGCAAAATATTGAATGACTGGTATATTCTCTAGGGTGGTAGTTTTTTCCTTGGTATTACAGTACCCAACCTACATAGCATAAATCTCATAGCCTTTCCTAATACATTTTCCTAGCTGAGACGTTGTAATAGGAAGTAATTTTAATGATCTCTTTACTCATTGAATTTCTTGTCTAACACCTCCTTCAGTGAGGTAGCTAATAGTTTTCTCCTTACAATTTACTAACGACCAATGCGTTTCTAACCAATCCATACCGATTAAAGTGTCATATGACCCTAAAGGCAGTAAATTAAGATTTACCTTAATTTGTTGCCCTCCTACTTCAACGGAAAAACTTTCTACCTTAGCTATCAGTCTCCTTTTAGCCCCATTAATCAGCTGTACCAACTAGGGGTTTATAAATTTATGAGTTTGTATATGACATATTTCTACTATCTTAGGACTGATGTAACTTAAGCTTGATCTTGGGTCTATCAAAATAGATACAACCTGGTTAAAAATCTTACCTTCATATTCTATCATGATAGGTTGGTATTTTGCTTGGTGGTCTTCTAATGTTGCATTAATTCTTGCCACATTTCTTGCTAAGTCACCCACAGTAGATGCCTCCTAGACATTAGCAACATGTTCTGCCTTGGTATGGTGGGGAAAATTCTTATAGTAATGGGGCTACCCACAGCTCCAACATTGGAAAGGAGGTTTTTGTGATTGATTGGGTTCTGCTTTACTTTATACTTCTGCTAGTCTGGATTCATTCTACAGCTTGAACTTTTGTTGTTTCCTCCCAAAGTGTCTATTTTGCTGACCCCTATGCCCATTATTAGTATTAACAACTTTCACATTTCGAGCACTTTGAGAATTTTTCTATCCTTTTTTTATTTGACCAGTTTTTACCACTATCTCAATTTTGTTTCATTTGCTGATAGAAAATTCGAGCCTTTCGAATGGCTTCATCCATTGTTCTAAGATTATCAAATTCCAACATTTCTTTCATGAATGTAGGTAGGATGCTAACAAAGTGTTGTACTTTGGCTTTCTCCTCTCATTTATATGGTACATACCTCAATAAGGATGTAAAATTAGTCACAAATTCATCCATAGTCAGTTGCCCTAATCTCAAATTGTGGAATTATTTGCTTTCTTGTCATAAAATATTTTCATTAAATATTTGTTCGCGAATTTTTTTTCTGAAAATAGTCCCAAGCCACTTCTTTCTCATCCAACCTTTGCACCATCTTTACCTCCTCCCACCACAAGGTGGATTTCCCCTAAAGTTGGTAAATAGCTAATCTATCCTTTAGATTATCATCATACTCGTAAATTTGAAAGTGTTTATTCATGTTAATAATTCAGGCTTCTGCAGCGTCCTCTACCTCCCCATGAAAGGTGGGGGGCTTAATCTTCCTAAATTCCCTTGCAGTTCGAATTTTTATCTCCTTGTTTTTCTTTGATCAAAGGCATTACCATATTCCTCCTCATTGTCTTCTATATCTCCCTTTAACCTTTGAGTGTGACTCCTTTCTAGCACATTTTTGTTCCCTTATCTATGGTCTTCATTTTGGTTGTCATTATCAAGGCTTGGTATAGAAGTCATATGGTTTGTCCTATTTGAGAGACTCTTCATAATTCTCTCTTGGTCCTGCATTAGCCTTACATTATCTGCCCTTAAAAGGGCCATTTATTTTCTTAATTTTTTAACCATTTCCAACAACATACTTGTTGGATTCTGGTGCTCCTCTCCCAGTTGAAACCACATTTTTGGATTCTCTTTAGAAAAAGGGATAGGACATGATCTTGTTGTTTCTCTTACTCGAGATAAATTTCCAACTCATGTTCTCATCATGCTTCCCTCCTTTTCCCGTGCACATTAATATGTTTTGTTATTCCTACAGTTTCCCAACAGGACACAATGTTGGAATGTGGCTTTGATACCACTTGTAACAACTATTACCATATACAACATAAAAATAATTTTTTATATATGTTATTTATTAAGTACCATTATGGAGACTATTTGCACCATGGTTAACTGGATAAAAAATTTTTGTTTGTACACAGTAATTGATGGAGTGCGCAATGTACATATTATCTTTATTATTTCCATTACTCCAAAGTTTATCCTTATTACATTTTATTCTCAATGTACCAAGGGTTACATCCTGCTTGCATTAATTAATTAGAAGGGAGAATAAAGTTATGGTTGTAGTTCCTAGTGATAAACATTGCATCAAGTCAGAGACAAATGGGTTGTACCTAGTTATTGAACCTTCTCGATGAACCTTGGCGAGATGACACCTGATAAGTGTTGTTGTCGTTGATATGTTAGGGTTGGATCCAACAACCAACATGAGTTACCTTGGATTTAGAATAACTACCCGATTTTCTCACCAGATGTGTCGTTCATTTGCATGTTGTGGTCCAACAGTGGAGTGCAAGACTAACCCTCACTAGTGGAGTTGTCTGCAACCAAGTAAATACGATTTTTTTTGTATCGGGTTTAGTGTCATGGTGTTTTTCTATGTGCTATATATATTTTTTACAATTTCTTTATTTCCTCACAAATTACCGAGTGAGACTCTATGATTATGGTTTAGATTGGGCAATAATAGAATGAGGGTGCTCACTAGCCCTTGACCTTTCAGATTGGAGTTGTCTATAATGCAACTTTTTGGGGATTCCAGTGACGGAATCCGGTGGAATAAATTGAGGTTAAATCTTGATTTGTTGCACTTAAAATGGTTTTTTAACTACATATTTGGATTCAGCACCCTGAAAAACCCCTGGGACGCTTTGATTGTGCAGAAACTAGCTATCAAACTTGCGATTCCAATAATTGTTGCCGGATTTTGACCGGAAAAAACCACCGGAAAGGCTTTCAAAAAGTCGCATTATAGACAACTGCTTTCAGATTGGAGTTGTCTATAATGTGACTTTTTGGAGATTCCGGTAATGGAATCCGGCAGAAGAAATTGAGGTTACATCTTGATTTGTTGCACTTAAAATGGTTTTTTAACTGCATATTTGGATTCAGCATCCTGAAAAACCCCTGGGACGCTTTGATTGTGCAGAAACTAGCTATCAAACTTGCGATTCCAATAAATTGCTGCCAGATTTTGACCGGAAAAAACCACCGGAAAGGCTTTCAAAAAGTCGCATTATAGACAACTGCTTTCATATTGGAGTTGTCTATAATGCGACTTTTTGGAGATTCCAGTGACCGAATCCGGCGGAAGAAATTGAGGTTAAATCTTGATTTGTTGCACTTAAAATGGTTTTTTAACTGCATATTTGGATTCAACACCCTGAAAAACCCCTGGGACGCTTTGATTGTGCAGAAACTAGCTATCAAACTTGCGATTCCAATAAATTGCTGTCGGATTTTGACCGGAAAAAAACCACCGGAAAGGCTTTCAAAAAGTCGCATTAGATTTACTCCCTAGGGTGAGAAAGAATAATGAATCTGGTACCCTTATGCACAGTTCTTGTAACAGAGTTTCCTTTAAATGGTCATTAACTAACCCTCTCTGGGTTTCTTCTGATACAGGATCTCCTTGCCAGCATCGACCTCACAAGGAGATAATTAATAGATTCTACCTAGATTCTTATGTACATTTATTTTAAGTCTAGGTCTCTCAACAAGGTTAATTTATTTCCCCTCTGTGTGCAAGTACTCAGACAATTTAACCCCAGTTTCCTTCACTGTCGATGCTTTGGCTCTTACATTGGAATAGTTTTTGTATCTTATGTGGGTTCTCTGTCTTTCCAGGTTTTTCTAGACAACCTTCTCTTGTAAAGGATTTATCTCTGTGTGGCCTTCAATGGTGATGATTATACATCAATATAGGTTTTTTCCCTTTAACATTAGGGTATTAAATGGTCTCACGACCCAGTTGTAATTTTATTTAAGGGGAGGGCTCGATACTGATACAAATGGATAAGGAAAAACTTGTTAAGCACACAAATTTTATTCATAGTTGTTCTGAATGTTCAAAATGAGACATGGTTTCTCCAGTAATTTAGTTTGGGAATTTTAATCCTCTCGCAGAATTGATGTCGAAAGTTGCATTCTTAGTTTTAGTTTCCAACCTATGGAACAATTTATATGACTATCCTCTGATAATCTTGATGTTAGCACTATGTTCTCTTTCGGGTATTTACATCAATACTGTTCAAGAATGCTGGTTGGTATTTATATACTTATGGTGTTTGAATATGGTAATGCAATGGTATAACTACTTATTTACTTGTCATGCATGTCATTTGAGATTAAATTCTTGGTTTAAATTTATTCTAAATCTTACAATAGTTTTGTTCATTAGATATTAATTGTCTGAGCCATTAAAGACTCATAAGATGATCTCTCCCGGTTCAATTACAATGAATCTTTTCAAGAATCATAAAGTATGTTTGCTAGACCTTGTTGGTGCTATAGTTTTGCATTTTTACTTACTCTACCTCTACACAACAGTCGAATCGAGTCAGAATTATGCCTAGGCTATAGGTTACACTGGTGTGGCCAGGGTGCTAATATGATCTCAATCGACTGAGTTTTTCTTGTTTTGTTTGTTTGTTTGTTTTTTTTTTTTGTACTTCAGACCTATTTAAGTACTCAATTGTAATCTAGAGCCCATCTTTAATAATTTGATTCCCATTATTTCCAAACTTTTATCCCTACCCTGAAGGGTTTTCAGATTAAGGGTGCAAGAACATGGGACTTCATTAATTAATTTCTTTGTATTCTTTTGAGAGTTTCCATAGATTCGTTACCATACTACCTACAAGAATTCATTTAGAGGAAAAGGATGATTACCCTACTCTACAGGAAGCTACCCTCATCAGTTACAAATTTATTAATACAATCCAAAGAAAAATTAATGAGTACCATTGAGTAGTCTTCCACTAGAAATTTTAGATTAAAAACTTCCATACATCATTCACCGCAACAATTTTCAAAACTAAAAAAGAAACTTGTTCTCACATATTTACTTATATGAAATGTTAGGTTGACTAGAAATTCACCAGGAAAGACCACTCCTCTCTACCAAATGAAAATAGCAATTATATCCACTTCTCCCTCGAGCTTCTCTTTTCCACGACAGTAGATAAGACAATAAACTTACAAGTTCAATTCATAGACATCGAGACTTGATAATCCAGTGTAGAACTTTCCAATTCAAGTCTATATGGGGCTTCCATGGGCTCTTAGTCCAGCTCAAGGACACCCCATAGGCAACGTCCCACCTTCCCTGTACAACGTCATGTTCGGGTTTCAATTTTTTTTCTTCTCTCCCAGGTGCCTTGAGCCTTCCTCTTGCTTCCTTAGCCCTTTTCCCTATGAAATTTTCTTTTATATCTAGGGAAAGAGGGAAGTAATTGTCTCTCAATTTTATGGTAAAATAAAATTCATCCAAAGTCTTTTATTTTGTGAATTCCAAAACTCCACTTAGTTTTTCAAATGAATTTAAAGATAAACTTTAGTCATTAAAAATTTCTCATTAGGCCTTTCCATTCAGTGTATGAATTTTCTTGGACTAAATTAATGAATTAAAAATAAACTTTAGTCATTAAAAAATTTTCATGAGGCCTTTCCATTCAATCTATGAGTTTTTTTGGACTAATGCAGTGAAAGTAATGAAAATGAAAGTAATTATATTGACTTTTTTACTTTAATTGTGGTGTTACAATTAGGTTTTGATGTAGTAAAAAAATTAAAATGTATAAGTTTATTCAAATTTACTTTCTTTTGTTGAGTTAGAAGATTTTGTAAAATTTGTTGTTTTTTAATTATGTTATTTTAGTTAATTTTTTCTGAAATTTGGTATGAAATTAGTAGAATTAGAATCACAAGTTTGAGTTATGTAATTTGCACAGTACAAGTGTGAATTATGTAGTCTACACAATACAAGTGTTTTAAGAATTTTTCAAGGTACTTAATCCATTTATACATTAAAAACAATTTAAACAACCCAAAATCACAATCTTGCCAAAAATTATATCGCTGTAATCAAAACATAAAATATTAGATTGCATCAATTAATTTTATTTAGCAAGTCCAATAAATTCAACTATAAAATAGGTGACGATATTTTGTTAAAAAAAATAATTCGTAAATGATAAATGTTTGCAAGTTTCTGTGGTGATTTGATTGTGAAGAATATTTTTGGAATTTCATCTATAATGTTCATTTTTAATTGCCTTTTCAAATCTAGACCAAGACTTATCATCAAAAAAATTGAAAAATTAATATTATATGAAAACACTGGAAAGAAAAACTATTTCAAAATTTCACAAATTAATTTTATCAATCTATAAACAAAATAACCCAAAAAAGAATAATTACATTATAGATTTATTTGTATATATAAATTATCCATATTAATTTTTTTGACAAGTTTTTTCAATAAAAATTTGATACAGAAAAGATCATTAAACTTAAAATTAAAATGAGTTGTCATTGTTTCTTTCCCAGGAACTTTCTCTACTTATTTTCAATTTTTAAAACATGGTAACCGCTCACCTCAAAATCTCTTTCTTTTCCTTTCCAATTTTTTGGCCATGGGATTCACTAAGCTGAATAATAGTTGTCAAGTTCTTTTCCAACATCATCCTCTGCAGCAAACAAATTTGTCTAGATTGTAGTGAAGTCCAGACAAAAGCCAAATACTATAAAATTTATAAGTCTGCAAATCAAATAGTTTAAACAAATATTTATAAGAATGTCTATTCATGATCACAGGTTTATTTTTAATTTTTAATTTAAAAGATTTTTAAAATTTCAATTATTTTTTTTAAATACAAATTCAATATTTTTTTCTTTTAAATACCAATTTAATATTTTATTTTTTTAAAATTAAGTTAAATATGATGGGATTTTTTTGTTAAATAAAAATCAGCTAATATTTTTCCCAATTATGTTATATAATATGGTTTTCGAGTCTGTAATTGGGAATATGGTTTTTGAGTCTGTAACTGGAATATGTCTGGGTTACTAGGTTCATCTTTTGACTAGATAGAATTTTGTAGCAGTAGGCGAGTCTTCCAGACTTGGGGAATGACTAATGCCTGACTGGATATGGGTTTCAATGTGCAAAATCCATCGCTGTATGGTGGTGATATCTGAGGCATGCCTCGTTGTAATTTTTTGAAGCTTTTTGTACTATAATAGAATTAGACTAATTTACAAAAAAAAATTATGTTATCTAATATAATTTATTTATTTATTTTTTTTTTGTGTTTAAAGTTAGAATTAGATAGATATAATGAAAATATGAGATTATTGCAAAATATAAGTAAATGAGCAAATACAAATAGTATTTAAGTCGTTTGAAATTCTAACACTTGTCCTATGTTACACATTTTCCAACTTTAATTGATTCAATTTTAGTTTTTATTATTTTCCAAAATTATATTATGTTTTATTAGTGTAAAATATTTTATAAAATAGTATTTATTACAATTATTAATAATAATGCTATAAATATGAGAGTTTTCAAATAAAATTGAATATTGAATTTTTTAATACATTTTGTAAGTTAAATTTTTTTTTTTTAGTTTAGTATTTTTTTCTTTGAAATTTGGCCATAAAATTTTAGGTGAAATTGTCATCTTTGATTATTGAAAATGTGTCTTTGAATATATAAATGGATTTAACATTCTCAAAATTGTTTAAGACATTGGATGATGTAGGCTATACAACTCAATTTTGTAATTTTAAACAATCATTTTAGACAAAATTGACTGAAAAATATGCAAAAAAGGAAAAAAAGAAACAAAACAAAGAATGTAGAAGAGTTAGACTATATCTTAACATAGTAGGGTTTTCCAATTTTCTATGTTGCATCTTACTTGGAGGCCACTTTGAAATATAAGTAACATCTTGATTCACCAAAAACATGTCAAATTTTTACAATTATTTTTCTTTGGTACCGTAGTAATATAACAAAGTTAAACGGTTGAGCCTAGATTTGGGTTATTAGGAAAAAATCTCTATGTGTCTCTCTTTTGTGCAATGTATTTGATTGCATTTCACTAAGCACATTAGTTGGTTTGAATAGATAATTGGGAAAGAAGCCCCTTGTGCCTCTCTTTTATGCATTGTATCTTATTGTATTACATTACACAAACTATTCAGTTTCATTAGATTATGTTTGGGCACACCAACATGTATTAAAATAATATAAAGTATTAAGAAGTAAGGGTGACTTGTAGTTCCAATATGTTAATAAAAGGCAACAGAAGAAATTAAACTGAAAAAATATTTTTTTCACCAGAGTGGAACAAGAATTAACCCAAAAAATTTACTCAAACACGATTTGATAGGGGATATTAGGTTGTCCCATGAGAAGGTAGAGTGGTGCAAGGCAAAACACTTGCACAGGGGCACTACAAAAATCCTTGTGGTGAGATTGGCACATTGTTTCCCATATTCTGGTGATGCCTTTCTTGTGTGTTGGTGATAATTCGACCAAGAGAGCTCAGGGAGAATATTGATCCACTGAGTGCTTGCCTTGAGGATAAGTAAACACCCTTTAGAGTGATATCAAGTTCTTGGACTAAGAGAACCTTCCCTGAATCTTGGTTGGGTTTTGTGAATGTTTTTTAAGAGCTAGAGTGAGTTAGTGTGGTATTTACTACTTGGAAGCAGCTGATAAACCACCTGAGAAGTGTACTCCTCCTCTTGAATCCCTTAAGCACTTAAATCCTCATACTTTGAATCTAACTCAAGGGTGGTTAGCTGCAAAAAAGATTGCAGTGCAACTGGCCTACGATTGGGTGGAGAGTTGAAGTCCCTCCTCTAGTTTCCATCCATTCCAAAGTTAATCAGATAAGTGTTTATTTATGTTTATATATTGTGTCATGAATGACTAATGAGTAACCCTTTAATGTTTGCGTAAGAATGCTTGAATGATTATATGGTTAGTTGGTTAGCTAACATGTATGTTTATGGTGAATATGAGCTTCCTGAGTTATGTGGTTGCAACCTTATTAACTAAGTTGTAGGTTTCCTAATGTATCTAGGACTAATGGTTTGGAAACAATCATAATTAACTTGTTAGTTCACATGTTTCAGTCATCTTCTATGTTTATGAGTTTGGGGCAGTTCCATGTTATGACCATTTTTATGGGTTCTTTCTTGAGTAGTCTAGTTTATATGTTGTGTGGGTGGGCTTGCTCCAAATTTAAAATAACTTTTGATATCTCTATATTTCCATGATGAATGTCTGCTGCTATGTTCTCATGGTTATGTGGGGCTCATGGACCTTTGTGTTTTTTGTTGGTTGCATGAGATATAGAGTTAATTACATGAAGATGCATGGTTGTTCAATATGGTTCATCTAATCTGTCATGTATTGTCAATTTGGGAATAGGTATTCCTATGTATTTTCATTGACATGGTTGGTATGAATATTCTCATGGTGTCACAAACTTATAGATTTCTTGTAATTGCTGATATATTTCATAACTTGCAAAGTTACTTACATGATTATGTATGACTATCTAACGAACTCAGTTAAATTGATATGGTGTGTGTGTGTAATTCCATGATTTATGTGTTATAACCATTAAGGAGTCTTTGTGTTTAGGAATTAAGGAATTTATGATGATAAGGATATGTATATCACATGTCAAGGCAATTTCATGGATTATTGTTGCACATGATTGATTGTCGGCCCCTCTAGACAAGGGTAAATAATGAAATACTGCACAATATATCACGGATTCTGATAATGATATTCCATATTCATTTTTATAGAAGGGTTTGGTGGTGCTGTAGCATAATCATGGAGTGTTGTTAGCCATTGAATGGATTGTTATAATTCTTGTTAATAGGTATAATTCACATCTATTTGGAAGTATTGTGTCCATGGTTAAAACTTGGAATAGGTTATGTTTGATCTAAGGATGCATTCAAGTAATTATGGATGTTCTGGGAAAAGTCAGGTTGTGAGGAGAACCTTGGTTGTCCCCTGAAACACTTGAAGAAATCCCTAAATTGTTCAAAGTTTCAAATAAGGCAGAAATTTCCCTTGTACCTGAGTCGAATTCAAGTGATCTTAGACATATTTAGGAATCTAGATGTTGCAATATCCCTTTTTCTATCGCACTTGTAAATGATATTATGAATTATAATTCATGTAAATAATTGATCCAGGTGGTGAGCCCCAGTATTGTAGCAATAATGCTACAACTCCTGGGGCTTCCTGTCTCTTAATTTTATCAACCCGGTAGTTCGTACAAACTTGGAAGCGGCAGTGCTATATGCACA